>JAKELK010000218.1:0-107492 GCA_021525775.1 Lactarius deliciosus
ATCCCGCGCAGGCGCTCGAGCTCGTGCACGCGCGCCGCGCGGCCGCGGCGCCGAACCGCGGGTTTGGACCAGTTGTACGAGTATCATCGGTCGGTGGGCGCAGGGACAGGGCCATGGCGCCTCGGGGACGCTCGGAGTGATCTCGCTATCTGTATATCTATTGCTTTAGATAACTTATTCACGAACACACGACGTAATACACACACAAGCTGACATTACGGACGCATCGTACTCTAATTGGGGGGCATCATCCACCATCATTCATGACGCATCTATAACGCTCTTATTGTAAAAGTCGCCCCTCTCGGATCAGGTGAGAAGGCGAGAATTCGGCTTGCGTTTTTTTTCATGCCACATGCCACACGTCGGTTGTAACGACCGCGTATCTATACATACCCTACAATTACAAACTCGTATCATAACAGTCCATTCAAAAGTCGTAATATCAGCTGCAACACGTCTGACCAGGCTTGTTCTGATTCCAGCACGGACGCCACCTGCGGGCTTGGACAACTTGACCCCGGGTGGACTACCAAGGCGTGAGTTGTGAGGTGGAATTGAAGCAGAGGGATGAGCACGCACCCGGTCGTCGTCAAAGACACCGCGTCGGATCTTGGCGATGGATATCTCGCGCGGCAGCCTCGAACGCAGCGTCGACATTCGCGCCGCTCTTGGCGCTCGCCTCGACGAAGAGGAGGCCCTCCTCTTCCGCCCAGCGCGTGCCCTCGTCCGCGGGCACCTGTCGCCGCTCCTGCGCGAGGTCGCTCTTGTTGCCTACGAGGATACACGTCAGGTGTGGGTCGGCGTGGGCGCGCACGTCCGCTAGCCAGGTGCGCGCGTGCTCGAAGCCTGAGCGTTTGTAGGTAGGCAGCGGTGGGAGATTGGGGGTGCGTTGCTTACTGGGTCGCGAGGTCACGTCGTAGACGAGGAGGCAGCCCGCGGCGCCGCGGTAGTATGAGCGGGTGATGGAGCGGAAGGACTCGGTGCCCGCGGTGTCCCAGCCTGCAGAATGGAACGGGTCGGTCGTCAGCCCCGGTGGCAGCGGGCAAAATGAAACGCATGACGTACACTGCAGTTTGACTACTTTGTCCTCCTCGGGTATGGTGATAAGCTTGGAGCCGAACTCGACGCCGAGCTGGGGTTGGCCGTTAGGTGGGGATGGGGAACGAGACGAGACGAGACGCACGGTTGGATCTGGGTTGGCGAGGAAGCGTTGGTCTGTGAGTCGGATGAGGAGGGAGGACTTGCCCACTCCCGCGTCTCCTGGCAGTCGTTAAGCAGAACGTAAGATGGCACTGGGGACGCCGCACCGGTGATGATAATTTGAGAACATAGTTCCAGCTGGGAACCGGCCATAGTTTATAATGATACCCGCACCTTTGATGGTTGATGTCGACGTCAGGCTGCTATGCTCGTCGGGTCGTGGTCCGGTGCTGAAGCGCTGGTGTTAGGGTAGACACCGTGGGAGTTTGTAACCCCAGTCCGAATCCGACAGCCAGCTCAACGCTATTCCAACACCAACAACATCGACTAACCACTCACCATGTCTGCTACCTGGCGCCAATTCTTCACGTGCGTACCGTTCTTACTTCTTTTCAATGTAAGAATGTGCTGATGCAAAAGAAAAACAGGTACAACAAATACACCCAAATTGCTGCTCGTGCGGTACGCCAGTCGCTCAAGGAGAATGAACGTCTGGTAGCTGAGAAGCGGGGACTGACCGCGCTGCGCTATCAGCACTGGGAAGGCGGTAAGGGTGGCGAACAGGTGAGCAAGGGTCCCTGGAGTTGGTCCTTAGACAATAACGAATCGTCGTTTCGCAGGTGCACCTCAACCCCCCTGTCGACAAGCCATAGGAGTTGTGTGATTGCGTATGGCTTGTATGCCGATTAGAAAAATATAGTTCCACGTTTTACCAGTGCATAAGAAAGGATTTGGGTAGCTACTGTAGCAACGACAACGGCGAAGGCAGCGTTTCTTCCAAAGCAGGCAATGAGCCAGCGCCTCCACGTGTCCAGGGCATGTTGTAAGGAAGACGAGCGCAGCGTGGTCCTCTTCCTCTTCTCTTCAAACCACCACCACCTTTGACTCTTCTCCCCTTGACAACTCAGCTTTGTGCTTTCGTGTGCGTTGCTTCAGCCCTTTTCTTGTTCCTAATAACGCATACAACAGGAACTCTTCACAAAAGTTTGTTGAAAAAAAAAAACTTATGGCTGGCGCACGTGGATGTTTCAACTGCGGTGGATGTGCGTGGTGTTTCCGTGTTGTCGTTGTCGTTGTCGTTGTCGTGTCGCCGTCGCGTGCCTCGTGTACAGACGCAGCATGTACCTACCCTTCTCCCACGCCTTTCCTCCTTTCTTTCTCTCACTCACCCCTCTCTTTTTCTTTTCTTGTCGTGCGTGGTGCGGTGCTGACGGGGACCGCGTCTTTTTTCATACATTGCATACATATCGGCCCGGCACAATCAAAATTCATTGTCCAAAAAAATGCATGGTCGTGTGCATCGTGGCCGTTGTCAGTTGGGCACCAGGCCGCAAATTGTCCCAAGGCAGGCACGCCTACCTGGTAAACGCCTTTTTCTCTCCGATCAGAACCAGATCGCGTGAACTATTATTGTGAACTGACGCGTCTTGCGCGTTCATCGTTAGCTATAACTGTGAGTACGTCTATGTCCATGTTGGGGCGTTTTTGTTGATCGTGCGTGTAGGTGGCATGGAGGGCCACGTATCGCGAGACTGTACGATGGAACAAAAAGCGAAATCCTGCTACCGTTGTGGACAGGAAGGTCACATTGTACGTTCGTTCCTACACTCGGTGTGACCTCTCTCTCAACCGTTCGCGTCTCAAAAAGTCGCGCGATTGCCCGTCTGAGACCAGTTCCAGCGGATTCGGGAGTGGTGGCGGCGGTGGCAGCGCAGGAGCGGAGTGCTACCGCTGTGGCAAGATTGGCCACATTGCACGCGCGTGCCCCGAGGCGCCTGGCGGTGGGTCGTCCGGGTATGGCAACACTGGAGGTGGAAGTTACGGCAATTTCAGCAGCGGTGGAGGAGGTGGCCAAAAGACGTGGTGCGTGAACACCGTTTGTCCTCGTGCGGGGGGGTTGTCTAATGACGTGGGATAGCTACACGTGTGGTGGGGTAGGACACCTGTCGCGCGATTGCGTGCAGGGCTCCAAGTGCTACAACTGCTCTGGCATCGTGGGTGTTTCTGCTCTTCGCTTTGGGAGTTCCGTGGGACTGAGGACGTCGAAATAGGGTCATATTAGTCGCGATTGCCCGCAACCCCAGAGGCGTGCTTGCTACACGTGTGGATCAGAAGGGTGGGTCACAAGTCGCCTTTCGCACACACAAAACACAACACTGACGGCGACTTTGACTTACATAGCCACATTTCACGTGATTGCCCAGGTGCGCCCGAGGAGTCGTGAGTTGTTGGTTTTGGTTGGATGAACGAGAGTGTTGTCTCCTTTTCTTGTTGTCGCTGCCCTGTGAGAATGCGTTACATAATAAAACGTGTCCCCGAGTATTACCTAATCTGAGCGCCTCTACTGGCCCCGCCCCAATTACCGTGTTTTTTTTTTCTCTTCAACACAACCCGACCATTCGTCGTCCCCCTTCCCCCAATGCACGCCACTGCAGCACTCCGTATCGTGCGTCGCGGACTCGCAACCGCCGCAGCCCACCCACCTCACGCAGCCGCCGCCTCGGCAGCTTCCACAACAACGGTGTCCGCTGCCAGCGCGATCCCGCTTTCCAACGTCGAGGCGCAGTGGGCGTCGCTCAGCTCCTCCGAGCAGGCCACCGTGCACCAACAGCTCGAGGAGCTCCAGCAGAAGGACTGGAAGACCCTCTCGCATGCCGAGAAGAAAGCAGGTGAGTCCCTCCCTTCCCCCCCTTCCCTCTGTTCCACAACCCAACCACTTGGGGATCGCTTTACTGACCTTCTTTGGGGTTTTCAGCGTATTATGTGGCATTTGGGCCGCACGGCCCCCGTACCCCGGTTAGCCCACCTGGCACCACTGTCAAGGTTGTCGCTGGCGTCGGCGTCCTTATCGGTACTGCCGGGTTGATATACGGTGGCATTCGCTCCGTCGGTGCGTTCGCACTTTCCTCTCTGCTTTATTCGTGTATACCTAATGATTCACCTTTTTTCATTTTTTAAAATGTATTATTATTATTTCCCGAATACACAGCCCCGCCGCCACCAAAGACGATCACGAAGGAGTGGGAAGAGGCTGCCAACGAGCGGGCCAAAGAGCTCAAAATCAACCCCATCACCGGTTCGTGATATCCCCGTTTAAACTTTGTTTTGCTCACGGAATTACGTGAACGTCCTATGATAGGTATCTCATCCGACGGATACTCTGGCAAGGGCTTCGTTACACACAAATAGAACAGTTGGTATGCGGGGTTTGCTGTTGCGGTGCGCGGACGCGGCTCTTATCGTTGCTTTATTCACCATCATCCCTTCTATTTTCTTCCATTTCTTTAACTGTCCTGCATTTGCGGTATCATCTCGCCGCCACCGCATTCACACTTGCTTACCCCGCAATAAATAAATCGCTTTCTGAGGGAAAAGAGGAATACACGTTCTACATTGCGAGAACATATATATAGCGAAAACTATGTGGATTTAGCATCTGGCTTTTTGCTTGTGTTGTCCTTGTCCTTCTCGCCCTCGGTCGTTTTCGACTTTTCCTTTTCCTTTTCTTTGCTCCCACCGTCCTCCTCGAGTTCGGCGCGACCAATCGTCGCCTTGTTGTCCACGAGTGCGTGCAGCGCGATGACGGCCCTCAGGAGGCTGCTGAGGTACACGACGAGGAGTGCGTCGTTCGTAGTGCTCGAAAAGCCCGTGGTGAGGGCGGGGTCGGCGAGGTCAGGGAGGAGGTTGAACGCGTCCTGGAGGAGATAGACGACCTGGTGGTTCACGGGCGTCGAGCCTTGCGCGACGTCGACGAGGTAGCGCTGCACGTCCGAGAGGCGCGCGGCGAGCCCGCGCAGCGACGCGAGCTGCTCCGAGACGCGCGTCGCGAGCGTCGTCGTCGTCGAGTCCTTGATGTCGCGCAGCAGATGCTCGACGCCGATCTCCTCCGCCTCCTCCGCCTCGATCGCCGACGGCGCATGCAGGAACGTCTTGCGCGTTTCCGTGCCGTCCTGCGAGTACTAAAGTCGACGGAATGGGGAGCAGTAAACCACACACGCACGTCTTTGATCTCTTCGACGGCAAAGTACGCGTCGGTAGGGATGCCGACCGTGTGGGGTCGCACGTCGACGATGACCATCACCGGCCGCGCGATGAAGCGCTTGAACAGCTCGTTGATCTCCAGATCTGCCGCGCGCAGCTTCGGGCCCGTGTGGTACCACCCAATCATGCGTTCCCGCGCTACACACACGCATCAGGCGATACACACAGTCGTCAAAAAGCCAAAACACGCACCGTTGACCTTCTTGAACATCTCGAACATCGACTCGACGTAGTTGTGGTCCAGGAACCACGTCTTGGCGTCCCGGTCGTCCTCCTCGAACGGCACGCCGAACGAGTTGGCGACGTTGATCGACCGCCCGTTGTCCTGCCCGAGCAGCACGCCGACGACGCGCTTCGACGAGCCGCGAGCGACGCTGCGCGCATGGTGGTCTGTCACGGAGAGCAATACGAGCGGGTGAACGACTAATTCATAGCTCTGATCGTCGGCTCGCGCACTCGATGGAGAGGGTCAATAGGTGGGGCGCACCGACGGTCGTGGCGGCGAGCGCTGTTAGCTGTTGTGAGTCGTCAGCATGATGTCTTAGAGATGCGCTAGTCGGGCTCACTTGCTCTGTTGTAGTCGCGACCATTAGGAAAGAGATGAAGAGGATGGAAGCAGGGACGAAACGTGAGACGCGCATAAGATACGCGCGTCGTGAGTGCATGATTTGTAAGCACCGTCCACGCGGATTTCTGACAGTGCGGCCTGTGCTAACTGAACAAAACGCTCACACCGGCTACGTCTATTTCATGCTGTGCACTAAGACTAACCCTTCCGATCGTGATACAAAACATATGAATAGTCGGTACCTCTCAACTAGACTCGAGCGTCGCAGGTACTCTTCAGGCACCTCTTCCCCACCGCCAGGGGGAGTCCTGCGCCCCCTGCTCGCGAGCTATGTGTTCGAACTCTAGCGCGCGCGTATTTGAATGGTGCTGCTGATGGTCGGAACCCCCAATAGGTGCCCCGCACTCTGTGCAGCGCGCCGCCTCCGTAGCACCTCCGCACTGTAAAGGTCCAGTTAGTTGTCTGTATTTTGGAGAATCGAAGCTGTTTGACGGACGCGATCGATTACAAACGTATGACCGTTCTCGCAGTTGTAGAAGTGTCCCCTGTGTGCTGCGGGAAAAAATACGGTCGTTGATACTCCTTCCCGCTGAGAATCGAAAACTTACAGAAGCCAAATGCTTTTACGATATCTTCCTTTTCTTTCAGGGACAAGGGCTCATATCCTCTTTCTGTGAGGAGATGTGTCGCCAGCGCGTTGTACTCCTTCACAAATTTGTCTCCCTTTTCGCCACAGTTTTGCATGAACCACACTCTCTCGGATCTCAGCCCAGCTGTATTGGCAACCGGGCGACTGCGAATGTAGGTCGTCTCAAGTCTTTTCATCTCGAGACTAGCGGTGTTCGCCTCTAGCTGTGCCTTGGTGCTGAGTTGGTTTCGGAGATCGTTGTCGAGGAGACCTTGTCGGGATAAGAGTGTGCGTTGCGCGAGAATTTCGAAGCGGAACAGCTCCAGCTTTCCGCGGAGGATATTCACCCCAGCCTGAGCGGCCAAACGAGACGCCGATGATTTTTCCGCGATATCGAGAGCCTTCTTTGCGTCACGAATGCAGGACTCATAGATGAAAGACACGAAGGACCGCCACAAGTGTTCGTGCCGGAGAACGATTTCGTCCCTGGACGCCACGTTAAGACCTTCGATACGACTCTGCGCGATTTCTGCCAACGTGTACCGCAATTCGAGAGTTAGGAAGAAGGCTTCGACTTGAAAACGGGTATCGGCCTTGTGCGGGGGCTGGCCAATCTTCTTGTTCACTTCCATCATCGCTACGGGCTCGGGTGTGTCAGAAGCCCGCTCTGGGTCGTTTGCCGTCGCGGAGAGTTCGAGGCGGTAGAGTGTTGCAAGCGCCGCGTCATACGCCTGCACATGGGGTCCGCGGGTCCGTGCAACATCGGCAACCTTCTTGTACAGCTCTCGGAGGTCACGGATGACCTTATTCCATGCTGTTCCTTCCTTTGCAGAAAAGCCATGGACGCTGGTCATGCTCGCCTGGGAGATTTCCTCAAGGGGAAGCGGCTCGGACTCCGGGCCAAAACGAGTCCTGCGACGCGCAGAAAGGATGTCTAAATCATCTGCATTGTCAGATGGCGAATTAAAGGCGATTGACTTTGCTTCGCCCTTCGCGCTGTCGAGTTTTTTTGAAAATTCTTCGATTTCAGGGCCGACTTCCTCTATTGCTGACGACATTGTGCTCACCACGTTCTGTTCGAGGATGTCTAGGTTGGCTCTCTTTGTAACGCGGCCATATCGGAGCGCGGTGATGGGTCCACGGCAGGCGGGGCAGGAAGGAGGCGTTTGGAAATTTACCGGTGGTGCCTTCATGGCCGTGAAAACACCCATGGCATCCGACTCGTAGTATTCCGACATGTTACAATGGCCGTCCAGCGTTTCAACAGTGAAGATGTGTCCGCATTCCAATCTGATCAGACGCTCTGAGATATCGTCCGAGCTAAGATCGATCTCGTCCAGACGCCTCTGCATGATGAAATCGACGATGTCGACTTTGCACTCGTCCGGGAGGCATATAACGCATGTCTGCTGTTCGCAAGGTTCTCCGCAGACTATAAAACAGCATTAGACCCAGCCCAGGTGCAAATCGCAAAGGAAACCACGTACCCGACGGACACCCATGGCCGCACTCTAGTTGTCTCTCGCAAGCCTGATCACAGGGCAAGCGGGAACATATCTGTCGATCACAGATTAGTTTCAAGTGAGGAAATCCCTAGCTCTCCATGAAAGCTTACCGAACCGCATACCACTGGACATGAATGATGAGGACAGCACCATTCGCACGGCTCCATACACGGTGGGCAAGGCTTCCAGCATTTCTTTTGGCATTTCTGGTGGCCACACCGCTGCCGGCACGATTGTGAACACTTTGGATTGCACGAGTGATCCGAAGAACAAGCGAGGCCACACAAGTGTTGGCACTTGAGCGTCCGTTCGCAGGGATGACTCTTGTGATGCGTGCGAACAGGACGAACAGCGCCCGCACGCGGGGCTGCATTATCACGCGTAACCTTCTGGCATTCGTGGCATCGAGATTTACACGTCCGGCTGCAGCACGTGGTCTCGCCTCCGCAAACTTGATTGCATTCGAAGTTGGTGGGGTCTGCGCTACAAGCCATGATGCCGTTGTGTTCGCAGCCTGGTAGACGCTTCGACACTTGAGCAACGCAATTGACCGTCTCCAACTTCCCGAGTTTATGACTAGAGTATGCGTCAAATGGGACCTAGAAGAGCAAATTCGGAAGGCACTTGCCAAGGGACCGACTTCGCAATGTGTCCACATGGAAGCTTAATATTGTAGATGGGGAACATGCAGTTCCCGCAATCTTCAAAGCATAGCTTCGGGCACGGATGAGCCCTAGGGCAGGTAACCCTGACACAGGGTTGATTGCATCTCATCCTTCTGTGATTATCTAGGTCGGTGTGACACTGAGACTTCAGTTAGTAGACGCACAACGTGAATGAGAAATAATATACCATTGAGGGACATACGTGTCCACACGACAGACGATATTCGCAAGGTCGGAGACAGCCACCTTCTGGAGCGTGCGTGGGTATTTGCCCCGGCTTAGTGACCAGTTGGCTTGTTTTGGGGTGACGCGGGCAAACGATTGGGAGGCCGTAACCAAGCTGATCTTCTTTCTCCATCTCGTCCAAGACAGACCTCCACGTCTCGTTCTTCCTGAGGTTCGAAGCATTCCCAAGAATGTAAAGGCCGTGCTTGGCTCGGGACAAAGCAACGTTTATCCTATTGGAGCTCTGGGGAGATCCAAGGGCCATCAGCTTTGAATCAGCAAAGGTATCAGGCTACGTACTTTCAAAAAGCCAATCGAGGCTTGGCCTTCCTCGAACGTGCCGGAATTTCTAACCAACGAGATGATCACGATCTTGGCTTCCTGGCCTTGGAAAGTGTCTACTGTTCCGATGCGGATCTTTAAACACGATTAGAACAGTCAATAATCAGAAGTTCACGATGGTACCCACGTGTCGAGCGACTTGAACTTGAGCAAATCCTATGTCATCATCGCCTGCGAGTCCCGTACGCTCTAGCTGCTCTTCGTCGCGTTCATCCACACTAACCGAAATCTTGAGATCTTTCAGAGCCGCGCGGACCTTTTGCAGTTGGCCTAGGTAAGCACAGAGGACGGCTATGTCTCCAGCACCATCGTAGGGTCCCTGCTTTAGGAAGTACAATACAAGGTCGCGTATCATGGCAACCTAATCAACAAATGAGATTTGAGGGTTGGGGTGTATCATTATAATACGCTGACGTACCTCGAACATGTTGTATTTCGACGCTGAATCATCTTCAGAGTTCTCCGGATTGTCGTGGGAAAAGAAGACGACATTCTTCTCCATACCCTGCACGGCGGGATAACTTCGAACAACTTCGTTGTCCTCAAGCTTCGGGTATAAAATTGTCCTGCATGAGCGCGTAAAACCGCACCTCTGTCTGTTTACGAGAGGGAACTGCGTACCGTACAAAGTGGGAAATGCTGGGTCGCATTCTCCGCTGCACGTTGATCTGCGACATACTCATTCCCCCATCTGAAAGTCGCTCCATGAGTGATCTATCAAACTTGAATAGCTCCCGCCCGGACGTGCTATCCATAGATAAAGCTTTTGGGGTACATTAGCTTTATGTGATGAGGGACGTGCGTGACCGGTGACCCACGAAAAGTCGCTAAATTCGGACGTAGTTGTTTGGGGTCTCCAATACAGATAAGGTGCTCGACTAGTTTTAGGGCGATGTGATCAGTATAAATACGCGGAGTATACATGCTTTAGGCGAATACCTGAAGGAACAAGTGAGGCCAGAATGTGCGCTTCGAGGACTTGACCGGCTTCCTCGACCATGAGGACCTTCGGCCCGACGCTCTACAATGTCTCGTTAACATCGAGCGTGGTGTGCAATCGTTCCGGACGAACCGTGAGCAGGGAGACAAGCTTGGCAGCACCTACCATTCGGCCATCATCAGATCACCACGTTCTCCATTGTTAGGTTAGTGGGAACTTACCGGTTGTAGTACAGGCAATTAGGTCAGTACGGCTGAGTAACCTACGTCGAGCCTGCCCACGATCTCAATACAGTTGACGGCACAGGTCACCAAATCGACTTACTTCATCCTGTATGTCCTCGTAGACTTTGCAAGCGTCCTTGTAATGTGTTCTTAGCTGTTCGAAGTCGGATAGAAGCGAATCGTAAGCTATTTTCCGCATGTCATCCTCCCATGATTCTGCAAGGCGCTGTCGTTCGGAAAGTGACATCGACCAGACGTTATAGACACGCGTCAGTTGTTCAAGGGAGCGACTTTTGGAGGGGACAGGCGGAATCTGGCCCTCGAAACCTAGTTCGTTAAAGAACTCTACACGTTGATCAGAGTCAGCTCTCTTCTTGCCTGCAGCTTTCTTTGAGGAAGATGGGGGAGGCTGGATGAATTCAATATCTCGAGCATTCTTCCAAAATCCATAAACCCCTGAAATTTCGGCGTCCTTAGAGACTTTCTTTCCCTTTGGAACTCGCTTCCATTCCCCATTCTCTATTTCGTCCTGTGTGGCCCGCCGCATGAACTCCGCAATCCAAAACGGAGGTCCCCTGAAGAAATCAGCGTGCTGAGGATGATGGAAGTCGAGAAATCTCTCGGCGTCCTCCCAAGTTAGTCCGGGAAGTTGTATCCGATTCATGATGCGTGTCATCTCTTCTTCAGCCTGCTTCATGGCAGCATATTCGCGCCGTATGGGTCGATCGAGGTCCCCACGTCCTGAAAGTTGTTCCAGCTTGTAAAGGCTGTACTGCTCAATACGTTCGTCAGTCGTTCTAGACCCAAGGCGCACGACGTTTGTCGTAATTTTGGCATCGAGAACCGACGAGAGCATATGATCAAGCGCGTGGTTTGTGAATGCAATGAGAACTAAAATCGCGTGAGAGCGGTCATCGCATAGACGACTTCGCTCACCTATTGGTCTGATTTTACTAGTGAAGAGGACTCGAAGGATTTCCTTTCCCGTGAAACTCTGAGATCTGCGTCAGAACGAACAAAATAATGTCGAAGTTCTCCGCACCTTTCCCGTTCCGGGAGGGCTAACAACTCTGTAATCAGTGGTGGGATTTGGTAGCGAAATTGAGGGGCATACCCTTGAATCAGAGAGATTTCCCGCGTGAGAGTCCCGATGACCGCATCAACCTGGGATGGATCCAATTCGCTCGAGCGCACCAGCTGTTGGCGAGCGATCGCTACAGACGTCGCATTATTCACATCGACACTTGGAATGTTTTCTCCCGGTCGAGCCAAGCATTGGAGATTATACTTGAACAGCGGAACGCGCGTGTATCGCGGAGGTCCAACTGGCATGGAGGTAAGGTTTCCAGAACGTGATATGAAAGCAGAGAAGGGGGCAGAAGTGGGTTCGACGCCCTTGAGAGTCCGGAGGAAAGGGTGGAGAGCCTCAAACATGATTTTGTTGTCTATCAGGACGGCGAATGTCGACTTGTCGACAGAAATCGGCTGACGACGCAAAGCCATAAGTTCGATTTCGGCATCAAAAAACGAAACTCGGAGCTGGATTGTCTCTTCGTTGGCCTTGGCGGATTCCGCAATGTCCACACCATTGGAGACGGTAGTTCCGAGGAATACCTGGAATCGGCCAGGAGAAATAAGGGCAAGGGCGACCAGACTTCCTTGTTGCAAGCGCTTAGAATGTTCCCAATATTCAGCTCTCTTTTTTCCATTTTGATCCCGAGGAGCGCCAGGAGGAGAATCAAGCACAAGACCGACGGTGAAATTACGGCGTTCGGCCCTCAAAGGTGCGAAACAAGCACCAGTGTAGAGTTGAAAGAATACCGCATTAAGGCCAGAGGTCTTATAAGCGCCGCCTTTAGACGAGAGTAACTTTTCCAGTAGCGTGGATGGCCTCCGAGTTTTGGGACCACTCCTTGGCGTCCACATAATCTCGAGGTCTCTCCTGATTTCCCCAACTGATTGCCGAATAGAAGAACTTCGAGGCAACATAATTAGCATAAAGCGATGGCGGACGAACAATGGAAACGGTTATGCACATTAGCTCTTCCCTCAATAATCGAAACTGTATGTCGAGGTGCCGTTCCATCGAATTTTCGGGTAAGTGGTGTGGCGCCAAAGGAAGGAAGACGGGAAGATAAGGTGGGAGAGGACATAGAAGTTCTTCGTTCGTTGGAGCGATGCGAATGTCGCGGATGTCAGTGAAATCGTTATCGTGGCGAGGTTCTCCTCCGCCTCGCAAAGTACCGGGGGGGTCATAAGTTTGTTCCAGTCGGGATGTAAGAGCCTCCTGCACCTGACCGGCGGTGAATCTTCCGTTCGGGACGCGTCTCCGCAACTTTTCCGTGTCTCCATATTCTCTACCCACGATCTGACTGAGTCGGATGATATCCTTCTCAAGTTCTCCCAACGTTAGGTTCCGGACCTGCGGACTTGACGAGGTGATGGGGTCGTGGAACGTTGGAGGCGATGCCCTCACAGCTGCAGTCCAAATATTGAACCACGAAAGGAGATCTTCGATCAAATCACGTAATTCGGAATGATTCTTTATGGCGCTTTTGACACGCGCGAAATACCTGTCCAGATCGGGTGAGCGCGGCACTATCATAGAGTAGAGACTGGATATCCTTACTGCGACAGAACGGTTGAAAGCGTCCCGAAGACCTCCACGCCACTTAGTGTGTTTTGTCGCGCCACAGATAAACCCGGCGAGCGATCTATCCAGGTCTGGGCTTCTATCATTTCGTGCATACACTCGCGGGTAGTCGAATGAAAATCGTCATAGTTTTGGTCGAGTAGAGCATATATCGCACTGAAACGACTTATTAGGACCCAGTATTTGGTGTGAATACGCGATGCGATTTACTTTGTGTTTGAATGCATTGTTGTCTTCAGTACTAAGTCCGATGATAAAAACTACAGTGTCGATAGAAATATCGTCAAGACGGGATTATACCTTCCATTTTCGCCTGCGACAAACCTTGATAATAGGGAAATACCCCTTCTGGTATGACAAGGTTGACGATCCAGCGCCGACGTTGACGGTAACTGGCGAAAATCTCAACACGTCGCCGATGCGTAGCAAGGCGTTACCCTATGCACGATTTTATTGCCGAAACTATTGATGGCTGAAAAGAATTGGACGTACGCGAACAATTGTGTCGAGGAATGCCTATCGCAGTAGTATATGAGATGGGTTACTCAGATGCGCCATAGCGAATCAACTAACCTGGGCCTGATTGGAGTTCTATGGTGTGTGAGCGATTACGAAGTCAGAGTCTGGTCAGGGTCACCCTTACCCATGCTTTGTTTCGAGAATTGACACTTGCAAAGATCCGAGAAAATCCTTCGACATTGTTTGCATCTCGGAACACGAAGTTGTTGGCGAGGTACGGCTTGAGGTGGTTATGTGCTTCATTCGGACGGAGTGTGTGTCGCGAGTCCATGACAGAGTTGTTGTTCATGGCTAGTCCTTCCCGGGAGAAAAAGTCTGGCGATTGGTCTTCGGTTTCTGTGGCGTAAACCGAGGAAGTCTCCAACACCTGTGATCTTACTTCGTGCTTGAACGTGCAGTCGAACGAGCGATTGCAAGCACCAGTCGACCAATAAAAAGAGCATAATCCTCTGGGAACTCCAGTTCGGTCGATAGGTGGGGTGCCACCACGGCCACGGCCATCGGCGCCTCCCCGACCTCCTCGACCGCCACGATTCCCACGGCCTTGGGGGCCTCCGCCTCCACGTCCGCGGCGGCCACCAGAACTATTTGCTGACATTTGAAAGAGTAAGAGTGTTCAGAACAAGATGTGGAGTGCGCTGAGGGATGGACGGGTAAGCTAGGGGTAGTAATAGGAGTCAAGCAACAAGTCGAGCGCCTGTGTGGCGAGCGAGCCACGGCTGTCCTTGGATTCACCATTGGCTCGCCACACGCCGCAAGCGGCAAATGTCGCCCGTTTCGATAGAGCGGGAGAGATCCCTAATACATTCCACAGGAAATAACGGGCTTGATTACGGGATTCCAAGGAGGATGCTTGGATGCCAAATACCCACACCAACTGAATATGGTCTTCCAAAAACCTATCCACCCTTGATTACAAGACGTAGAGACGGAACAAAAGAACCCTCATGACCTTTGAGTTATTGTTCTAGAATGGTGGCAGAATGGAAGAAGTAGACGGAGCTTGGCAAGTGAGACATTGCAATGTGATTTTAACATGTCGATAAAAATGGCGCTCATCGCAATATCACCGGGAAGAGATACCTTCCGTACACACTGCTGCATAATACATCCCCCATAGTCATATTCCAGAACCCGTGACCAGATGTCCGTCCGCAAACTCGAGCACCTGAAGACGAAATGTTGTCCTTGGGGTTGCCACAGGATTCGGGTAAGCCTTTGCCCCCGATGCACATATCGAGGGTATACGCCGCATCTCACGGTAATCGCCATGGACGTGTAGTATTGATCGAAGCATTCATTGAGCGGCAGGAAGCAGTAGCCAACGCAGGGTCATCAGCAAAGTTAGCGAAACTGAGCTGAGCGTTCCCTATCAACTAGTATCAAGTCGAGTATTGTAAGCACTAGGCGTGATCATTGGACAAACCCCGACGTACTCTGATTATTGTTGTCCACGAGCTCAAGGACTAAAAATATCGTCCCAGCGACACCTCTTCTGCTGCGTGAATGCAAGCCAATTCAAACTCCATTTTTGTGTGGTGCATGTGAGATCTCCTTCTGTTTCTTGTTCTGTTTACGTGTTGGGCAAGCGTCGGAGCCTCTTTGTTGCTGAACTCGAAGCAACTTGCTGTCCTATGGCATACCAGTGTGGAGCCACGTGGGTAAGATGGAATCAAGTCGACGGCGGACAGACCCAGGAATGAGCAGTCCAGTCGTAGGGACCGCATCTCGTATCCTAGCATAGGTGTTGGGATCCAGCCCAGAACGTTGCCAGAACAGACAACCCGAGGCCAGACCAGTCAATTATGTAATCGATAAAGTAAGCTGGATAGGAGCATACGCCCTATTCCAGAACTCTCACACACTCGCATTCCTCACATACATAAGCTGCCGGCTGCACTTAATCCTAGTCACAAAATCCCGAGCGTGCCGTCGTGGCCAGGCTCGCTCCAGGTTGAGGTGCGAGCAACGCACAGGAACGCATTTTAGTCCCAGAAATACTTCGGTACATCCCTACAGTTCTGAATGAATGACCTGGCGCTGCCATAATCCGCTGAGTGGTCGCGCTTTTCTCCTGCTCGAGACAGAAAATACAGTAGAAATAACTGAGTTTCATGGTGGAATTCAAACGAAACCAGAGATCCTGTCAGGCTGTCACCGCGAGATGTGAATACTGTAAGTGTCGCAAAAATTGGGAATGTTGTTACAATTTGATCTGTGTCTTGTGAGATCTTTGACTACGTAGCAATTTGGCAAGTGTAGATAAAATGCCACTCCTACTCGGGAGCGGGGAGGTTCTAGATAGATGGGGAGAGAACTAATTATAGAGGAGGACACTGGCACAAAGAACACGCAGAGGTAAGTTACTGCACATACTGTATAGTGAAGTGCTACACATGGTCCAAGGCGCACGGAGATGAAATCGGGTTCACCGATGATGCAGTTAGTGTTGCCGCGAGTTAGGTGTGAACTCTAATTCGGACCGGACTCGGACCAACTGGAGTTAGTCCTTGTAATTTCGCAGACACACGTGATTACCGTGGGAGGAGAAATTCGGGGTCCGCCAATCCGAAACTCAGAAAGTCCGACCAAATCTTGTATTTACTCCAAAATATTAAATGAATGTTTGTACTATTACTAATGAAATTAAGTAAGCTACAATCATTGCCACAGACCACAGCAAAACACAGTGAAATGTGTGCACATGGGTGGGACTGCAGCCAATGGTCCGGAGTGACTTCCATTATTCATGGGCCAACCGACGGTGAGAGTCTTTCATATGTCATGGGCCAGCCGATGTCGGCCGACACCCGGAGATTCTTCCGAAACTCATGGGCCAACTGTAGCGGTGCGACTGCCGCGCTACGCCAAGTCAAGTGTAGAGATAGTGTGAACTGTAAGGTGACACACTCAACCTAGCGCGGAGACAAGTCACGCGCTTGACGTACAGTCACGGCGGATGGCGCAGAACTTATGAGGCCTTATACAGGACTCTAACTGCAAGAGGTCACGCTGTGGCACGCTGAGTGGAGAACCAAGAGGACAAGTTAGATTGGTACGAGGTAAGGGAATACAGAGGAATGCGCACCTGAGTGGAGAACCAAGAGGACAAGTTGGTTCCACTCAGGACGCTACAGGGAAGCTTATATACACTACTGTGGCTGAGTACGAACTGAGTCTGAACACTGTTACTAAGTGTATAGTAAGACTCCATGACTCAGGAGCTGACGCGTCGTGTCTATTAATAGCGCTATCTATTGTGCTGACTGATGCACTTTGTCATAGCGCTTACGAGCGGCTCCACTTTGCTGAGTAAAACCTAATACAGCGAGTAAGCGTAAACTACTAAGCGTGTTCTAGATCCTTCCAGAACCTTCCGTCCTTATCTACCAATCAGAACTAACATACGTATAAGGGACCTAAGTCCCACGATCACGTGCACATGGGTGGCAAGCCCTTGTGACTAACTCGAAGTCTCTGTACTTCGGCCCTCTATATCTTCTTATATAAATCCGTAATAAATACAGAAAAATAGGAAATGATACGCGTCCATGACATCACCCCCCTCCTTAAGGGTCGACGTCCGCGTTGGCCTCTGTATACATATGAGAAGGTTGCCAAGGCAAGGACGCGTAAATGAGAGCCGCTATTTTTCTAGGTGCGCCCGGGTTAGAGGAGTGGAACTCCTGTACTTTATCCGGGGCATGCGCTAGATTTCTGGTGGGTTCCCAAGTATCCTCGCCTTCACCGTAACCCTTCCAGCGAACTAGGTACTTAAGAGTACGACCAAAGAGTTTGCTGTCTCTTATATGGTCAACTTCGTACTCTTCTTCCCCTTCGACTGTGACGGGTTCAGGTGGAGGTGGCAGAAGCCCGTTAACTTCGCTTCCTTTGTAAGGGGAGAGGCGATCTACATGAAATACATCATGGATCCGTAATGCAGGGGGGAGTGCAAGCTTATAGTCGACATCACTTAAGACTTTAGTGACTTCAAATGGGCCTAGTTGCTTAGGTCCCAGTTTGGACGACTGCTGATGTATCTTTATCTGCTTGGCTTGCAACCAAACTTTATCCCCGACGTTGAAGACGTATGGCTTGTGTCTTTGTTCAACGTCCGTCTGCATTCGCCGTTTACTTAGGCGTAGAGCTGCCTCTGCATCCTTTCTTGAGGAAACTAAGTGTTGAAGACGCTTATCGAGCGTTGGGATACCAGTAGGTCTACCAGCGGGAATTGTGAAGTCAGGCGTATAGCCGTATAGTAGCTCAAAGGGGGTGTGACCCGTGGCTGAGTTGAGTCTACTGTTGACTACAAATTCCGCTGTAGGGAGCAGGTCTGCCCAATCATCCTGTCTCTTACTAATGAACAAGCGCAAGTAGACTTCTACTTCTTGGTTTTTGCGCTCTACCTGTCCATTAGCTTGCGGATGATAGGCTGTGGTAAGACCTGCGTCTATCCCGAGTCGCTTGTATAGTGCCCGCATGCTCCTTGCAGCAAACTGGGGTCCCCTGTCGCTGATAACTTTGCGAGGGATCCCGTGCAAGGGGAAGACTTGTTCAAAGTAGATGGATGCTACCCCATCAGCCGTAATTTGAGAGGTCACAGGAAATAGGTGGATTTGTTTGGTGTAGTGATCCACTATGTTAAGGATCATATCCTTTCCTCGTGACATGGGCAGTGGACCGATTAGATCGATTCCGACTAACTGCCATGGACCCTCAGGTACTTCTTGCGGCTGGATAATAGCTTTGGGGTGCAGATCTTTGCGATAGCGTTGGCATCGATCGCATCCTTCTACGTATGAACTTATGAAGCCTGCCATGCGTGGCCACCAGTAGTAGCGACTGACTAGCTCAATGGTTCCGTTTTTACCCGGGTGTCCCGTTGTAGTGCTGTCGTGGCATGACTTTACCACATCCCTACGTAGGGCACGGTCATTGGGTACATAGAGCTTTCCTCTATGGTAAACGAAACCGTCTTCTTCTTCCCACAGCGCAACTCCGTCTGTAAGAGCCTTAGGAGCGGTCTTTTGTAAGTTTTTAAGACCCTCTATAACTTCGGCTTCTTTAATAGACGCGAGTTTGATGCGGCTGCCTAGGGAGTCCACTTCTGGGCGGAAGTGTGCTTTGGCGGCATTGAGGAAGTGCTTAGGTTGTAAAACCTGAACCTGGCGGTTATCCTCATTGTCCCTGACGTGGTCTTTGGAGAATCGACTGAGTGCGTCGGCTTGCATGGAATCTCCTTTCTTGTAAGTGATTTTAAAGGCGAAGCGACTTAAATATAACGCCCAGCGTGCTTGCCGGCGATTTAAGTCTTTCATGCTGGCCCACCATTCCATGTTCTTATGGTCGGTGATCGCTTCAAAGGAGATGCCTTCGAGGAAATGTCTCCAGTCCTCTAGGGCGCGGATTAAGCCGAGCATTTCTCTGTCGTAAATCTCGTAGTTGCGCTCTTCTTTGCTCATTGACTCTGAGCGATACGCAACTGGGTGCCAAAGACCGTCTGGGTACTTCTGAGTAAGTATCCCGCCAGTAGCAAATCCTGAAGCATCAGTCTCAACTCGCGTCGGGAGGTTTGGGTCGTACACCTTTAGAATAGGTTCTTGTACGAAACGCTCCTTTAGCTTGTCGAAGGCTTCCTGCTGTTCAGAATGCCAATGCCATGGAGTGTCCTTCTTCGTGAGGTCATGCAAGGGTCGGGCAATGGCCGCGAAGTCCTTTATGAACCTTCGATAGAAGTTGGCGAACCCGACGAAAGCTCTGACTTCTTTGAGCGTCGTAGGTGTAGGCCACTCCCTTACTGCAGAGACCTTGCCAGGGTCCATCTGCACTTCTCCGGGACGGATAATCATCCCTAAATACTCCATTTCGCGTTTCTCAAAATCGCATTTTTCTGGTTTGAGATATAAGTCGTAGTCTTGGAGACGTTTGAGCACTTCGCGAACTATGCGACGGTGGTGCTCTAGGTCTCGGCTGTAGATGAGGATATCGTCCATGTAGACTGCGACTTCTCCTTGTGCGATGAGATCGGCGAACACGGCGTTCATGAGGGCTTGAAAGGTAGCTGGGCTATTTGTCATGCCGAAGTACATTACTTTCGGCTCGTACAGCCCTCGGTTGGTGACAATAGCACCTTTCCATTCGTCTCCAGCTCGGATTCGAATGTTATGATAGCCCCATCTAACGTCGAACTTTGTGAAGTATTCGGCTCCTTTCAACCGGTTGATAATGTCGGCAGCGAGCGGAAGCGGATAGCGGTTTTTAATGGTGATTTTATTAAGCCGCCTGTAATCCTGCACTAGACGCAACTTTCCGTCTTTCTTCTTTATAAAGAATACTGGTGAGGCCATCGGTGACTTTGATGGGACCAGGTATCCTTTAGAAATGTGCTCTTCCAGGAACTTATCTAGTTCCGTCTGCTCGTTTGGTGACATGGGATACGATTTGACTTTCCAGTGCTTGACTGCATCCGGTTCTAAGTCTATAGCGTGGTCCCACGGTTGATGCTCGGGGAGCCTCTGGGATTCCTCCTCAGAGAATACTTTTGCGAAGTCTCTGTAGTGTTTTGGCACCATTTCTTCGAAGGTTTTCTTAGGTTTGGCGGCTGTGGCTTTCTCTGCAATCTGCTGAGAGTATGTGAAGCCTGCCAGACAGAAAACCTCGTCTTGGGCCGTGTCTAACACTTTCTCCGCAAGGAGACGGCGACGTTCCATACGGTTCGCCATAATGCGCGTCACCTCTATCTCAAGCTCCGGTTGCGCTATTTCAGCGGTGGAGTTGAGACGCATTGTGCCTTCCTGCCAATCTATGTTGGGGTTCCGTAGTCTGAGCCAAGGTAGTCCCAATATGACATTCTCTGGGCCTAGTGAAGTGACTAAGAAGTCATGACTATCTTCACTGGGGCCTACTTGCAGAGTAAGTCTGACTTTATGGGTGATACTACCGGCTTCGTTGAGTGTCCCGTCTATATTGTATAGGGTGATGGGATGCTCAAGGGGAACCTGTAACATCTTGTGGCGGTCAGCGTATTTTTTGTCCAAGAACAACGAGGTTGCTCCGGAGTCTACCATTGCTGCTACTTTTACAGTACGATGACGTCCTTTTAAATACACAGAAATATGAAAATGTGATTTTTTATCTTTTGTTTCGGGAATAATAGTTGAAGACAGTGCTGCATCAGAAATCATCACGTGCGGCGCTGCTTCGAAAGAAAGTGGAGCAACAGGAACACTACTAATATTGTTCATCTCCGAGGCAGATGTAGATGTGGTTTCAGAAAGTCCAGAAAGAGAAACGTCACTACTATCTAACTTATAGGTAGAGGAAGAGATTGTATGAATTACAGAAGATGAGTCCGAAACGAGGCGAGAAGAACGTAAACATATTTTACAACTACATGAAGCCGAGTCATCTACTGTAGAGGGGCCGGTCGCAGCTATACGCGACCCCTTAACTAAAAAGCCGCCCGAATAGCATCCAGCTGTTCTTGTTGGCTTTTCATCAACTCCAATAACTTAGCTACGTCTACCTGTGGCGTCTTTGCTGGAGTTGTACTTGTTGAAGCGGCTGTTGCCGCGGTATTCGAGGATGATGAAGGTGGGCTAGGGGATTCCGTGGTTGCTGCGGCTTTCGCTCTAGCTGGTTTCCCCATTTTCTTTACTTGACAGACGGTGCTTCGGTGCCCAACCCTTTGACAGTGGTTGCACACGTCCCTCTCGTGATTTCCATCCCTTTTGACGTGCTCGGCTGATCCGCAACCGTAGCACTTGCCTTTCATCCATTTCTGGTACTCTGCGATTGTTTTGAAGATTTCCCCTTTCTTCTGAGTGCCTTGCTGACGCGTCGCATCTACTTGCATGGCATTAGAGTCCGGGGTGTGTACATTGTGAGATGTAGAGGGTTTCCCGCTCTTTTCGCTTTTGCGCTGACGTATGCGCAGGTCTATGGTTTGTACAGCTTTCTTCAATTCGTCGTAGGTTTTCTGGGGGAGGTTGGACCATGACAAGACGTCCTTGATGTCCTCGTTGAGTCCATCGTAAAGTCTTGTATGTAGGTCTGCCTCAGACCACCCAGTCTGTCCTGAGTACTGTTCGAATACCGACGTATAGTCGGCGACTGGCTTCTTTCCTTGTCTGACTTTCTTTAGCTCTTCACGAGCTGTCTCTGTGACGTCCAGAGGGCTGAACCTGCGGTTGAACTGTTCGGTGAACCCGTCAAAGGTTCCTCCAAACGGAGTTCCTCCCTTATTGGCCTGCTCCAGGAATGGGAGGGCCCAGGTTTTCGCGTCTCCTTCCATCAGATTGAGAGCTGCCGCGATCCAGCGGTGCTCATCGATATACCATTTGCTATCCGCAGCATGCCAGGTATTCATGGCGTCTCCGGATGATCCTGCCCAGTTGCGGAAGGCGGCCAGGAAGTGACGGGCGTCTGTAGAGTCGCCTTTCCCATCCCAGGCTTTGGGACGGGCCACTACTTCCTTCTGCTTTCCGGACGAGGGACGACTCGCTCCTATGGTTACTTGCGTGGTTAGGTCGGCGACCTGTTGCGCAAGTTGACCCATGGCGAGGCCCAATTGGTTGATGAGTGCTAGGCAGTCATCGATAGTGGGTGGGGGGACAGGGACTGGAGGAACTGTGGGGGGTAGTGTGGAACTGCCGGGGTTGCTAGCCATTTCGTCTAGCTTCTTCTGTCTCTCTTTTCTCTCAGCCTCTTCTTGTGCCTTTCGAAAGTTGTTTAGTAGAACAAGCTGTTCGTCGGGCGAGATCTCGTCCCAGTCTTGGATACGAGAGATGAACTCCTTCTCTGCTTTAGTTGGGGGAGGAAGGGCGAACTTCGAGCGAGCTCCTTGTGGATATTGAGCTTGTGCTAGATGAGCCGCTTGCTTCCCTTTGCGAGGAGCCACGTTCAGATGGGGGGGGGGAAGGGAGGTGAGGGACTAGGTTGGCTGCGAAGCTGACTAGTTGCGGGGTTGTGTACCCGGTGTCTTCGACTATGCCGTAGAGGCCGTAGAGTTCGAGGAGAGGTCTGCTGTATGCCGGATCGAAGTAGATTGCCTGAACGTATTGTTCGGCGAGATTTCGTGGTGCTTCTTCCAGTTGGAAGTGAGGGATCCGGATGACAACGTTGTCTTCGTCGAGAATGTCTTCGCCTGACTGGGCTAGTGTTTCTTGGGAGGAGGAATGTGCGGAGTGAAAGGATTCCGCGGACACGGTGGAGGATGGTAAAGCAAAAATAGGTGAGGGGACCCGGTCTTCTTCAGACTGGTGGTCCCGAAGTACGTGGAGCGATGCCGAAGCAGAGGCTTGAATTTCGGGGGTAGGGATTGGTGATATGGATGCTTGTCTCCTCCTGAAGACACTCCGAAGACGGGCACGAAGGTTCGCGAATGCGCGAGGCAGTTTGGAATAGGGTAGGTGGAACTTTTGGACGACGTGTTACAACGAGCGCGAAACGCTAACTCGAGGATGAAGAGAATGCCCTATCAAGCGAGACCAATACACAGTGATTGTTTCACACTGCGCGAGGCTGCGGCGATAAAGGGACACTCAGGAATGGGGTAAGGATATGTGTAGAGCCACAAGGCTGTCTGCCTCAGTCTTCTCGACCTGTTGGCTGCCTCTCACGCCGAAGCGCTCTCAGACTTTTCTGGTTGGTGCGCGTACAGCTGTCGCAGGCTAGGCCTGGCTGGCTCAACGTCTAACTGCAGCTTATCTGGCGTGGTGACCAGTTCTGCAGCCAGTACCCAGATGTCGAACTGTGACCAGATACGACAAATAAAGGCAAGCACAATCTATGCCGATTTTACGGACACTAGAGTTGTACCACGAATGCACAGATTCTGCTTACGAACTTCCCCAGGCAAAGAGTGAGGTGGGTAACACAAAGGACTGATGGTCGTCAACCACCTAGAGGGATAGTAATAAAAGCTGGTGAGCACAGGGCTCAGGAGTGTAGAAGGAACTTGTCCTAATGTAGCGGTGCGACTGCCGCGCTACGCCAAGTCAAGTGTAGAGATAGTGTGAACTGTAAGGTGACACACTCAACCTAGCGCGGAGACAAGTCACGCGCTTGACGTACAGTCACGGCGGATGGCGCAGAACTTATGAGGCCTTATACAGGACTCTAACTGCAAGAGGTCACGCTGTGGCACGCTGAGTGGAGAACCAAGAGGACAAGTTAGATTGGTACGAGGTAAGGGAATACAGAGGAATGCGCACCTGAGTGGAGAACCAAGAGGACAAGTTGGTTCCACTCAGGACGCTACAGGGAAGCTTATATACACTACTGCGGCTGAGTACGAACTGAGTCTGAACACTGTTACTAAGTGTATAGTAAGACTCCATGACTCAGGAGCTGACGCGTCGTGTCTATTAATAGCGCTATCTATTGTGCTGACTGATGCACTTTGTCATAGCGCTTACGAGCGGCTCCACTTTGCTGAGTAAAACCTAATACAGCGAGTAAGCGTAAACTACTAAGCGTGTTCTAGATCCTTCCAGAACCTTCCGTCCTTATCTACCAATCAGAACTAACATACGTATAAGGGACCTAAGTCCCACGATCACGTGCACATGGGTGGCAAGCCCTTGTGACTAACTCGAAGTCTCTGTACTTCGGCCCTCTATATCTTCTTATATAAATCCGTAATAAATACAGAAAAATAGGAAATGATACGCGTCCATGACACCAACCGATGTCGGCTCGGAGACATTTACTCTGGAGCTGTACTCCGAAGGAGTATGCCTGAGACTGCATAGGCACTTCCAGGTGTCCAAAAATGATTGCCCCAGAGCTAGATTCTGGGGGAAACACTCCGAGATTGTGTGTGCATAATGGAGTGCGTAAACATGTGCAGATCCGAGGAATATTGCACATGCACTGGAGGAACAACTCCAAAACACTCCGAGATTATAAGGGTGTAATGGAGTGTGTAAACAGGTGCAGGTCCGAGAAATGTTGCACATGTCCTGGAGGAACAACTCTGAAGCACTCCGAGATTATGAGGGCATAATGGAGGTTTGCAGGTCCGAGGAATGTTACACATGGACTGGAGGAACAACTCTGAATTACTCTGAGATTATGAGGGTGTAACGGAGTGTATAAACATGTGCAGGTCCGAGAACTGTTGCACATAGACTGGAGGAACAACTCCAAATTACTCCAAGATTATGAGGGCATAACGGAGTGCATAAACATGTGCAGGTCTGAGGAATGTTACACATGTTGTAGCGTTTACCACGAACGCTTGCCTGACTTAGGCTTCGGTGTGAGTGGCGATCCTCTTGAGGTTATAGTTACGGTTGGCTCTGGCTTGGGGGAAGTCGACTGGGTGTACTTGTAAGGCTCCGTTACTGTCTTCGTAGCCGTGTAGGTCGTCGCCTTGAGGTAGCAACGGGGGAGGGGTTGCAACTATGCGGAGGTCTTCCCAAGTGTCGTGATCGACGATGTATAGATGAGTGTAAGGGGCAGCGACGCGAGGGTTGAGGTACAGATAGATGCGATGACAAGTGCTTCCGGGGGGGTAGTTATCCACTGTCCGTAACGGACTAGGTCACGAGGGATCCCTTGGTCTGAGGGATATGTCGGACGACTCACTTCAAGGGGGAGGACCCTATAGAGAGAAGAACTGAAGGTGGTATTGAAGAAGACCAAGATGCCGTTCTTGGTCTTCGTAGTACTCTACTTATACAGATACGCGCGGGCTTTCAAGCGCCGCTCCAAGAAGTGCTAGCCAATAGCGTAAGTAGAGCAAACCCTAGTACAGCTATCCTAGTGTGAGTCACATCGAGTCATGATCCGATCCGTTATCGTACACAATCACATGTGCCGGAGCTTACCCGGCTGACTGATCCTAATAAGTCCATGACGATATACTGCTGACGCGGTGCCATACCCTTGACGTCAGTGTCCACTTCCGGGCCGAACGTAACACATGTCCTGGAGGAACAACTCCGAATTACTCCAAGATTATGAGGGCATAACAGAGTGCATACACATGTGCAGGTCCGAAAACTGTTGTGCATGTTCTGGAGGAACAACTCTGAATTACTCTGAGATTATGAGGGCATAACGGAGTGCATAAACATGTGCAGGTCCGAGGAATGTTACACATGTCCTGGAGGAACAACTCCGAATTACTCCAAGATTATGAGGGCATAACGGAGTGCATACACATGTGCAGGTCCGAGAACTGTTGTGCATGTTCTGGAGGAACACCTCTGAATTACTCCGAGATTATGAGGGTGTAATGGAGTGTATAAACATGTGCAGGTCCGAGGAATGTTACACATGTCCTGGAGGAACAACTCTGAATTACTCCGAGATTATGAGGGCATAACAGAGTGCATACACATGTGCAGGTCCGAAAACTGTTGCACATGGACTGGAGGAACAACTCTGAATTACTCCGAGATTATGAGGGCATAATGGAGTGCATACACATGTGCAGGTCCGAGAACTGTTGCACATGGACTGGAGGAACAACTCTGAATTACTCCGAGATTATGAGGGTGTAACGGAGTGTATAAACATGTGCAGGTCCGAGGAATGTTACACATGTCCTGGAGGAACAACTCTGAATTACTCCGAGATTATGAGGGCATAACGGAGTGCATACACATGTGCAGGTCCGAAAACTGTTGCACATGGACTGGAGGAACAACTCTGAATTACTCCGAGATTATGAGGGCATAATGGAGTGCATACACATGTGCAGGTCCGAGAACTGTTGCACATGGACTGGAGGAACAACTCTGAATTACTCCAAGATTATGAGGGTGTAACGGAGTGTATAAACATGTGCAGGTCCGAGGAATGTTACACATGTCCTGGAGGAACAACTCTGAATTACTCCGAGATTATGAGGGCATAACGGAGTGCATACACATGTGCAGGTCCGAGGAATGTTACACATGTCCTGGAGGAACAACTCTGAATTACTCCGAGATTATGAGGGCATAACGGAGTGCATACACATGTGCAGGTCCGAGAACTGTTGCACATGGACTGGAGGAACAACTCTGAATTACTCCAAGATTATGAGGGTGTAACGGAGTGTATAAACATGTGCAGGTCCGAGGAATGTTACACATGTCCTGGAGGAACAACTCTGAATTACTCCGAGATTATGAGGGCATAACGGAGTGCATACACATGTGCAGGTCCGAGGAATGTTACACATGTCCTGGAGGAACAACTCTGAATTACTCCGAGATTATGAGGGCATAACAGAGTGCATACACATGTGCAGGTCCAAGAACTGTTGCACATGGACTGGAGGAACAACTCTGAATTACTCCGAGATTATGAGGGCATAACGGAGTGCATACACATGTGCAGGTCCGAGAACTGTTGCACATGGACTGGAGGAACAACTCTGAATTACTCCGAGATTATGAGGGTGTAACGGAGTGTATAAACATGTGCAGGTCCGAGGAATGTTACACATGTCCTGGAGGAACAACTCTGAATTACTCCGAGATTATGAGGGCATAACGGAGTGCATACACATGTGCAGGTCCGAGAACTGTTGCACATGGACTGAAGGAACAACTCTGAATTACTCCGAGATTATGAGGGCATAACAGAGTGCATACACATGTGCAGGTCCGAGAACTGTTGCACATGGACTGGAGGAACAACTCTGAATTACTCCGAGATTATGAGGGTGTAACGGAGTGTATAAACATGTGCAGGTCCGAGGAATGTTACACATGTTGTAGCGTTTACCACGAACGCTTGCCTGACTTAGGCTCCGGTGTGAGTGGCGATCCTCTTGGGGTTGTAGTTACGGTTGGCTCTGGCTTGGGGGAAGTCGACTGGGTGTACTTGTAAGGCTCCGTTACTGTCTTCGTAACCATGTAGGTCGTCGCCTTGAGGTAACAACGGGGGAGGGGTTGCAACTATGCGGAGGTCTTCCCAAGTGTCGTGATCGACGACGTATAGATGAGTGTAAGGGGCAGCGACGCGAGGGTTGAGGTATAGGTAGATGCGGTGGCAAGTGCTTCCGGGAGGGTAGTTATCCACTGTCCGTAACGGACTAAGTCACAAGGGATCCCTTGGTCTGAGGGATATGTCGGACGACTCACTTCAAGGGGGAGGACCCTATAGAGAGAAGAACTGAAGGTGGTATTGAAGAAGACCAAGATGCCGTTCTTGGTCTTCGTAGTACTCTACTTATACAGGTACGCGTGGGCTTTCAAGCGCCGCTCCAAGAAGTACTAGCCAGTAGCGTAAGTAGAGCAAACCCTAGTACAGCTATCCTAGTGTGAGTCACATCGAGTCATGATCCGATCTGTTATCGTACACAATCACATGTGCCGGAGCTTACCCGGCTGACTGATCCTAATAAGTCCATGACGATATACTGCTGACGCGGTGCCATACCCTTGACGTCAGTGTCCACTTCCGGGCCGAACGTAACACATGTCCTGGAGGAACAACTCTGAATTACTCCGAGATTATGAGGGTGTAACGGAGTGTATAAACATGTGCAGGTCCGAGGAATGTTACACATGTCCTGGAGGAACAACTCTGAATTACTCCAAGATTATGAGGGCATAACAGAGTGCATACACATGTGCAGGTCTGAGAACTGTTGCACATGGACTGGAGGAACAACTCCAAATTACTCCGAGATTATGAGGGTGTAACAGAGTGTATAAACATGTGCAGGTCCGAGGAATGTTACACATGTCCTGGAGGAACAACTCTGAATTACTCTGAGATTATGAGGGCATAATGAAGTGCATACACATGTGCAGGTCTAAGAACTGTTGCACTTGTCCTGGAGGAACAACTCTGAATTACTCCAAGATTATGAGGGTGTAATGGAGTGTATAAACATGTGTAGGTCTGAGGAATGTTACACATGTGCTGAAGGAACAACTCTGAAACAGTCCGAGATTATGAGGGCATAATGGAGTGTGCAGGTCTGAGGAATGTTACACACGTCCTGGAGGAACAACTCTGAAACACTCTGAGATTATGAGGGGATAATGAGGTGTGCAGGACTGAGGAATGTTACACATGTCCTGGAGGAACAACTCTGAATTACTCCGAGATTATGAGGGTGTAATGGAGTGTATAAATGTGTGCAGGTCCGAGGAATGTTACACATGTCCCGGAGGAACAACTCTGAAACAGTCCAAGATTATGAGGGCATAATGGAGTGCATAAACATGTGCAGGTCTGAGAAATTTTGCACATGTTCTGGAGGAACAACTCTGAAGCACTCTGAGATTATGAGGGCATAATGGAGTGTGCAGGTCCAAGGAATGTTACACATGTCCTGGAGGAACAACTCTGAATTACTCTGAGATTATGTGGGTGTAATGGAGTGTATAAACATATGCATGTCCAAGGAATGTTATGGATATTCTGGAGGACTTTGAGAATATATGCATATACATGAGTGTAAATGTGTATGGGCTATCTGACAAATGCTATTTTAGAGATTCATTTGGGAGGAAACACTCTAATATTATATGGATGTAATACAGGGTAGAACTATGTGCAGGTGCCAAACATGTAACTTTAGAATGAATAACTCTCAGATCACATATATGAGTGTCTGGACAACATATGAAGGTGCCCAAGGAATGTTCCATGTATCACCTACTAGAAGAACAACTTCAAGACTAAATAAATATGTGCAAGTCTTTGACATCATAATGATTCATAATGGAACACCTCCACCACCCAATTGCCATACAGAAGAGTGTAAACATGTGCAGGTGTTCAGAGAATGTGATTAATGTATGTATGTATGTCCTGTGATAATAGATGTGTCAAGTGGTCACCAAAAATGTGTATGTAATACTCCAAATGAAAGGAAGTGACACATAATGTTCCTTGTGCCTCACAAATCAGACTAATAGCTAATAATAGAGCAAGGTATTGTATTCTCAATGAGAAATATGGAGTAATTCAGAGTTGTTCCTCCAGGACATGTGTAACATTCCTCAGACCTGCACATGTTTATACACTCTGTTACACCCTCATAATCTTGGAGTAATTCAGAGTTGTTCCTCCAGTCCATGTGCAACAGTTCTTGGACCTGCACATGTGTATGCACTCTGTTATGCCCTCATAATCTCGGAGTAATTTGGAGTTGTTCCTCCAGTCCATGTGCAACATTCCTCAGACCTGCACATGTTTATGCACTCTGTTATGCCCTCATAATCTCAGACTGTTTCAGAGTTGTTCCTCCAGGACATGTGTAACATTCCTCAGACCTGCACATGTTTATACACTCCATGACACCCTTGTAATCTCAGAGTAATTCAGAGTTGTTCCTCCAGGACATGTGTAACATTCCTCAGTCCTGCACACTCCATTATGCCCTCATAATCTCAGAGTGCTTCAGAGTTGTTCCTCCAGAACATGTGTAACATTCCTTGGACCTGCACATGTTTATACACTCTGTTACACCCTCATAATCTTGGAGTAATTTGGAGTTGTTCCTCCGGTCCATGTGCAACAGTTCTCGGACCTGCACATGTGTATGCACTCCATTATGCCCTCATAATCTCAGAGTAATTCAGAGTTGTTCCTCCAGGACATGTGTAACATTCTTCAGACCTGCACATGTTTATACACTCCATTACACCCTCATAATCTTGGAGTACTTTGGAGTTGTTCCTCCAGTCCATGTGCAACAGTTCTCGGACCTGCACATGTTTATGCATTCCATTATGCCCTCATAATCTCGGAGTAATTCAGAGTTGTTCCTCCAGTCCATGTGCAACAGTTCTCGGACCTGCACATGTGTATGCACTCCATTATGCCCTCATAATCTCAGAGTAATTTGGAGTTGTTCCTCCAGGACATGTGTAACATTCCTCAGACTTGCACATGTTTATACACTCCGTTACACCCTCATAATCTCAGAGTAATTTGGAGTTGTTCCTCCAGTCCATGTGCAACAGTTCTTGGACCTGCACATGTTTATGCACTCCATTATGCCCTCATAATGTCAGAGTAATTTGGAGTTGTTCCTCCAGTCCATTTGCAACAGTTCTCGGACCTGCACATATTTATACACTCCGTTATGCCCTCATAATCTCGGAGTAATTCAGAGTTGTTCCTCCAGGACATGTGTAACATTCCTTGGACCTGCACATGTTTATACACTCCGTTACACCCTCATAATCTCAGAGTAATTCGGAGTTGTTCCTCCAGGACATGTGTAACATTCCTCAGACCTGCACACATTTATACACTCTGTCACACCCTCATAATCTTGGAGTAATTCAGAGTTGTTCCTCCAGGACATGTGTAACATTCCTCAGTCCTGCACACTCCATTATGCCCTCATAATCTCGGAGTGCTTCAGAGTTGTTCCTCCAGTCCATGTGTAACATTCCTTGGACCTGCACACCTCCATTATGCCCTCATAATCTCAGAGTGCTTCAGAGTTGTTCCTCCAGGACATGTGCAACATTTCTCAGACCTGCACCTGTTTACACACTCCATTACACCCTTATAATCTCGGAGTGTTTTGGAGTTGTTCCTCCAGTGCATGTGCAATATTCCTTGGATCTGCACATGTTTACACACTCCATTATGCACACATAATCTCGGAGTGTTTCCCCCAGAATCTAGCTCTGGGGCAATCATTTTTGGACACCTGGAAGTTCCTGTGCAGTCTCAGGCATACTCCTTCGGAGTACAGCTCTGGAGTAAATGTCTCCGAGCCGACGTCGGTTGGCCCATGAGTTTCGGAAGAATCTCCGGGTGTCGGCCGACGTCGGCTGGCCCATGACATATGAAAGACTCTCACCGTCGGTTGGCCCATGAATAATGGAAGTCACTCCAGATCATTATGTGGGGACTGTACCTTCCCCACTACCAATACCCATGACATTCGATACAGTCAATAAGCCACGCAGCATGCAGCCAAGCAGTGACAAACAGTCCGCAACACGGTGCCAATAGTAGACTTGTCCCCTTGGGTTTTGGACTGTTGAGCTCGGGGTGGTTCATTCCTCACGTTCCCTAGCATGCGGCATTTTTGTGCGGCCTTAGAGACTCATGTCAGACGCGTTCTCAATGTGGGCGGCCGCCTCTGCAAACCCTTCATGCCGCGCCGAAGCATGTGCAACTACTTTCAACCACCCATATTCCCTGGGCTCCAAGCAGCCACTATTTCCGTTCCCAACCTCGCTGCACTCGCATGTGGCTTTAGCCATTCGACACCAACGCGTCCCCAATTGCTACAAGCACATTTACGACAGTTCGCGCTCCATAGATGCCTGCGCAATACCTTGCTCGCTCACTCTACACCCCAATTCTTGCACATCCTATACATGTTCCCTAATGATCAGGGACAATTTAGGGCATCAGTGTACAGTAAGAGTCACCGCACCTTTGGCGTCTCATGCAGGGATTCACAACACATGTGGTAACATGCACAGGTATCGCATCTCGATCGCAACTCAACTGCAACAACCATGCAACCTGTAGAGGCAGCCCCCACATGTGGAGACAATAGCAAGTGAACCACTTTCGCGCAGGCATCCGCATCGCGTATATACACTTGCGATAATGTCTTGAGCTACTGAGTGCATTTACCAGTCCTTCAGTGACATGCGTGCCAGCGGCAGCGCAAGAACTGCACATGTGTAGCAGGAGCAGCATTTATCAACTTTCCTTGAGTGCAGACCTGTCCATGGCTGCGCCATAGTCAGGCGGATCTTCTCACTTTTCCAAACGACCAAGGATTGTGTTATAAATCAACAACGGTGATTACAAGTCCCGTGGCAAGGTGCGTGGAGGAGCACGAATCTGCACGATGCAGTTCCTTCAAGAGCAACTCCCAGCACGAAGAAGATCGCAGGTGAGCTCCCCAGCATGCTGCACTTCCGCGCGGCCTTAGTTATTTAAACCCGACGTATTCCCGACTTACATAGCCGCGAATTTGAAGTTTCGCGTTGCGCGGAAGAGTGCACAATCTTTTCCGACCATCCGATCCAGCAGGGTTCAATGCGCCCCCCCCATTTCCATTTCCATTACCGACCTCGCCGCACTTGCGCGCGGCCTTAACCCTTCGACAAAGCCGCACCCGCGATTGACACGGACCCCCATGTTGATAAGTGACCCGCGCGCACTTAGCGGCTCGTATGGACACGCAGATAACGGACTGCTTTAGATTAGATATACAGGACATGTAGATTAGATCATTATGATCATTACAATCTCGGACTTATTGTATTCTCTTATCTATGACATCACTGTACAATGACATCATGGACTCCTCTGGACTCCTATTGTATTTCGTCCTTGTACTCATTCCTTTTGTTCTATCTTTATTGTGATGTCACTATGATATCATAGTCTAGGCTTTCTATTGTTCTTTACGCCTTTGTTCTCCTTCTGCACACTCCTTTGTCCCTCTGTAGAACAACGCCCCTTGTATTGTGTGACTCTGCGTTACTTCTGTTGTACTACTGTCACTCTCTGTAGCAGTATAAGTAGAGTACTTTGTACGCTCTGGCACCACACCAGTTCTCATCTGTTGTGTGCCAGGTATGTCTTCCACTCTGTAATAACACCAGTTCTCATCTGTTGTGTGCCAGACTCCACATCTGCTTCACTTGCTAGATCTCTCTGTTGCTGCTTCAAGTACCACCCACATATCTCACCACAGTCTCCTTTGTCACTGTGAGTATGTCCTACATGTGTACTGTTCATCAGGTTATGGGCCCTGGTGCCCAAGCCACTCCACTTGGCTGGTCACTGTGTTCCTAGGATCACACACCAGGTCAAGGTCTGTCTGGGGCCTCACCAGCCTTGCCCAAGGCAGTGGACACTGAGGCGTCAGTTGTCACTGCTAAGGAACCTCCTGTACATGTACTGCCCAGTAGTCCTACTTTCACCCCCACTGTTTTCCTAGCCCCTGCGCTATGCGCAAGGAGATTGGATCTGGTAGCCCCTTAATCCATATCCAGGTGTGCATGGCCCACTGGGCTGTGTATTGTGGAGCTTAGCGCCAGCTGTCTCTGGTGCTCCACACTGGGCGCAGGATCTCCTCACCATGGGAGTGTAAAACCTGGTTCAGACTCTGGGGGGTGTTCACCTTATGGTGTTCTGCAACCAGACTCCTGCCTTGTAGCGGCAATGGGAAAGGATTCAGTGAAGCCACTTGTGGCGATGAGGCAACCAACAGGCCGAGAAGGCTGAGGTAGACAGCCTTGGGCTCTGAAAGACATCATTCCATATCCCCCTGACGCAAACTAGTGAGCCGTGTCTTAGACACATCCTGGCTGGCAGCTGGCTCCTAGTATGGCAAAGGGATCTTCCAACCTGGGCCTAGCCCTTGTATCACTGGCATACCTCAGGAGGCAGGACGTGTTAGCGTTCTGGCCTTACAGATTCACAGACAGGAGTGTCTACCCCCCTATCTTGCAAATATTATGAAGCACTGTCGCTGACTGCTCCTCGGCGATAGATAAATCATCCCTATGTCTGGCCAATCATCTCGAGCTGCCTCGCCCACTGGTGCCACCGGTGCGGCTGCAGGCGCCACAGCAGGGGGCTCACTCCCCCCTTTTCCCACTGGGTCCACACCCTCCTCACGCATCGCCAATGCCTATGGCAATTCCTTTGGCATGCCCTCAGGCATCCATCTCAGCCGGTTTGACGGGTCAAACTGGAACGAGTGGTCTGGGACCCTGGAGGCCATCCTCACGCTGCACGAAGCTGAGGATGTGTTCTATCTCCAGGTCCCGCCCTCTGGAGTCACTTCTGATGAGTGGGACTCTGTCCAGCATCGGGCAAAGGCGTACCTCCGCCTCTATCTCAAACCCGACGTCTACTCCCTCGTTGCCGACCCCCTCTCCTATCCCACCTTCAAGTCGAAGTGGGACAAGCTGAAGGATGTCTATGCTGGTGCTAGCGGCAGCACCACCATATTTAATCTGTGGATCCAACTCACCCAAGCCCGCCTCGACGACTCCGCGCCCATGGCCTCTCAGTTGGCCAAGCTCAATGAGCTGCGGGTTGGCCTCACCAACGTGCAGATGGGTGTCACTGATACCCAATTCTGCCTCATTCTCCTCCACGCCCTGCCAGCCTCCTACGAGGTTCTGGCATCCACCATCCTCGCCAGTGGCGCCCCCTCCAAGCTCAAGCACGCTGAAATAATTGCGCGCATCGTTTCTGAGGAGGCGCGTCGTACTGGCCCCTCTGGCTCCTCCCTCAACAAGGCTGCCCCCATTAGGCCCACCAGCAGTGGCCCATGTAAGAAGAGAGACCATTCTCAACTTACCTGCCACTACTGCAACAAAAAGGGGCATATCAAGCCTGACTGCAGGCAGAGGAAGAAGGATGAGGCTGCGGGGAAGTTGAAGGACACTGGCAACAAGGCTGCCAACTCCCATGTATTAATACCTACCACCGCCTCCATTAAGGAGGTTGATGATGAGCCCGCCATTAACTGGGCGGACAATGCAGTTGGAGTTGCCTTGTATGCTGCCTCGCATGTGCGTTGGATGATGGACAGTGGTGCTACACACCACATCACACCACATCGGTCCGACTTCAAAGACTATACCCCGTGCAAAGGTGCTGTGCGCCTTGGGGACAAGTCCACAATCGACCAAATCGGTGTAGGCTCCGTCGTCTTCACCACGAGCCAGGGTCTCCCCATCACCCTCAGTAATGTGCTACACCTTCCACAGGTGAAGACACGCTTCTTGTCGACGCGTGCTTTAGCACAAAAGGGTGCGGAAGTGGCCTTTGACAGTGGCTCATTTAAAATATCTGTCAAAAAGCAATGTGTAGCTGTTGGCTACTTGGAGGACAACCTTTATTGGTTGGACGCTTCAAGCATTGGCCTCAATGCTCACGTCAAAAGTGCTGCCACCACTCTTGATATCTGGCATCAGCGCATGGGACACATCTCCTCTGCCGCTCTCAAGTCATACGGTCCCTCTGCCACTACTGGCATGGACATTGACAGCTCTACCACGCATACTGCTGTGTGTCGTGGGTGCGAGTTGGGTAAATCCACTCGCCAACCTTTCTCTGCGTCCTCCACCAAAAGGACAACCCGTATTTTTGAGATTGTACACAGTGACCTCGCCGGTCCAATGCAAACTCAGTCCTTACAAGGCTCCGCATACACCGCCACCTTCATAGACGACCACTCCAAGCATGCAGTGGTGTACTTCATCAAGTCGAAGGATCAGTTTGTGAAAGCGCTGCAGATGTATTTGGCCTGGGGTGAAACCCAGACGTCCCATAAACTGCGCGCACTCCACTCTGACCGAGGAGGCGAGTACATGGCGAGCCAAGTACAGGACATTCTCAAGCAGAGAGGGATAGAGCATCACCTTACGATGCCAGGTTCACCACAGTCAAACGGGAAAGCCGAGCGGTTTAACCGCACTATTACGGATAAGGCAATGGCCATGCTACACACAGCAGGCATGTCTAAAGGCTTCTGGGAGCATGCAATGAGCACTGCGGTGCACATCTATAACCGCTCTCCCACCCGTACGCTTAAGTGGCGCACACCTTATGAGCTCTGGTACTCTGGCAAGGTACCAGATGTCTCACACTTGCGCATCTTCGGATGCAAGGGGTACATGCACGTACCCGCTGATAAGCGTCGCAAATTGGATGCGAAGGCTATTGAAGTCACGCTTATTGGGTTTGAGCCCGAATCCAAGGGCTATAAGCTCTGGGACCGCCAAACCCGCTCTGTCCGTTTGTCCAGGGATGTGACATTCGACGAGAGCAGCTTCCCGTCCCTCCAGGGTGCTGAGACACACCCACCACCTTCTCAAGTGGCCTCACAACCACTACCCACACCAGTAATTGCCGTACCTAGCACGTCGGCGTTCCCACCACAGCGAGCACCCTCCCCTACACACTCAGACAGTAGTGAGGAGGATGTTGAAGACATTTTAGACCCTAAACAAGAGCGCCCACATACGCCACCACCACCTGCCCCACCCACTCTTCCTGTCACACCTAAGCGTGAGCAGCCCCCTCTGACTTCCCCACCACCGCGTCAAAGTGCAACGCGCATTATGCGCAATGTCCCTCCTCCCTCACCAGATATGCCTGGTGGCTTTGAGGACCGCGCACAGCGTAGTCAGCTGTTGCGTGAAATGGACAATGCACCTAGACGCTCTGCCTGTGCACCAGTGCCCAATCCCCGCTACTTCACAGCGGATAATGTGGCCACACGTGGTAGACGGTTGGGCTTTGCAGAGCTGTTGGCTGCAGCTTATGTCGGAAGAGATCCTGCATCCTATGCAGAGGCCATGCGGTCTGTGGATGCAGGTGAGTGGACAACGGCGTGTCAATATGAGATGGATGCGCTTGCCAAAAATGGCACATGGGAGTTAGTAGATCTCCCGCCTAATCGCAAGGCAGTAAAATCCAAATGGGTCTTCAAGCTCAAAGCGGATGGCCGCTACAGAGCTCGCTTGGTGGCTAAGGGGTTTACGCAAATCCCTGGCATTGATTTTGATGAAACCTTCTCTCCCGTCGCACGATTCGAGTTGCTGAGATTACTTCTGGCGTTGGCCGCGCTGGAGGACTGGCACATCCATCAGATGGATGTCAAGTCTGCGTTCCTCAATGGCGTGCTTGACGAGGAGATTTACATGGAGCAACCACAAGGGTTCATCACCACTGGTGCGGAGACGAAGGTATGTCGCCTAGTCAAGGCGATATATGGTCTCAAACAAGCCTCCCGTGCATGGAACTTGCAATTCCATGGAGTGCTACTAGCACTCGGCTTTAAGCGGACGTTTGCCGATGCCGGCGTATATGTGTTGCCTCAACGAGAGGGGGATGGACCACTCTTCGTTATCGTTTACGTTGACGACATCACAATTTTGGGTGCTTCTCTGGAGAAAATCAAGCGTCTTAAGTCAGATCTTTCTGAGCGCTATGAGATGACAGATCTCGGGGAGATAGAGTCATATCTAGGTATGCGCATTGTGCGCGACTGCTCCCTCAGGCGCATCGAAATAGACCAGTCTGGCTATGTCAAGGATGTCCTTGAACGCTTCGGCATGACTGATGCCACGCCACACTCCACACCCTTGCCCGCTGGTGCTGACGAGCACCTTCATAAATATACGGGTCAGGCTACTGCCTCTGACATTACGCACTACCAGTCACTCATTGGTAGTCTGCTGTACGTTCAGATTGGTACTAGACCAGACATTTCCTTCGCTGTGTCACGTCTGGCGCAGTATGCAGCGAATCCCTCCCCCCAACATCTGCGACTTGCGCAATATGTCCTGGCTTACTTAGTAGGCACTGTGGATATGCGAATAGTCTACGATGGCGCCAATGGAGACGGCCTTGTTGGCTACTCTGACTCCTCCCTGGGTGACCAGGCTGACGACAGACACTCCACTTCGGGTTATGTGTTCCTATTAGCCAATGGTGCAATAAGCTGGTCTTCGCGAAAGCAAAAGACAGTGGCCCAAAACACTACAGAGGCGGAATACATGGCCATGACCGATGCGGCCAACCAAGCCGCTTGGTATCAGAGCTTCCTCTTGGAACTCGGGTACGAGGTCGACGACCCCATCCCACTGCATGGTGACAACAAGGGTGCCATTGACTTGGCCTTGAACCCTGTCACTGGGAGGCGATCGAAGCACATTGCCATTAGGCATCATGTCATTAGGGAGTACATCGAAAAGAGGACCATCACTCTTATTAGAACCCCTACTCTGGAAATGGTTGCAGACGGCTTTACCAAGTCGCTCACGCGCACCCTGCTCCAACAACACAATGTAGACATGGGCTTGTGCTAATCCTAGATTGCTGATCACGGGGAGATGTTGATAAGTGACCCGCGTGCACTTAGCGGCTCGTATGGACACGCAGATAACGGACTGCTTTAGATTAGATATACAGGACATGTAGATTAGATCATTATGATCATTACAATCTCGGACTTATTGTATTCTCTTATCTATGACATCACTGTACAATGACATCATGGACTCCTCTGGACTCCTATTGTATTTCGTCCTTGTACTCATTCCTTTTGTTCTATCTTTATTGTGATGTCACTATGATATCATAGTCTAGGCTTTCTATTGTTCTTTACGCCTTTGTTCTCCTTCTGCACACTCCTTTGTCCCTCTGTAGAACAACGCCCCTTGTATTGTGTGACTCTGCATTACTTCTGTTGTACTACTGTCACTCTCTGTAGCAGTATAAGTAGAGTACTTTGTACGCTCTGGCACCACACCAGTTCTCATCTGTTGTGTGCCAGGTATGTCTTCCACTCTGTAATAACACCAGTTCTCATCTGTTGTGTGCCAGACTCCACATCTGCTTCACTTGCTAGATCTCTCTGTTGCTGCTTCAAGTACCACCCACATATCTCACCACAGTCTCCTTTGTCACTGTGAGTATGTCCTACATGTGTACTGTTCATCACCCCACACGATGTCTCGCGCCCCGCGGAGGCCTGCGCAACCGCTTGTGATGCCTCACACACCCCAAAACCTGCGCTCACCTTAGATTGTTCCCTTGCCACTTTCTCTCTTGCAGCCTGCATCGTCATCATCTAGTTAGTATCCTTATTATATGCAGTATTCCTACCCTGTACCAATACACTCCAATGTACCGTCCCCTTCCCACTCAATAAATCGACTTAGAATGTTTTTTGGCATGTTCACCAAATAACCAACTTCGAACTTTTTCTCTGTTCCCGCTTACACAATCGACTTGTACTCATTTGGACATTTGTATTTGTTGATAAAATTTATAGAATGTATTACATTATCGAAAATATTCTAAGTGGCCAAACTTTCGGAAAAGTCTGTGTTCAATTCAGACTTTCAGTTGTGACCGAAAAACGTGACTTTTTACATCACGTGTGTCTGCGAAATTACGCCAACTACTGGAGTTCACACCAGTGCAACTCGGGAGTTGGCCCCAAAAATGCTCCGCAATCTTGCCTGCAATTTTTTACTCTGTTGAATACTCTCTGTTTCTCTACCCTCTACCAAATAATGACTTCTTGTGGTCTGTAGTATACCCTGTACCATAATAATGAATGAATATACTGTAATCAGTGAAGACCTGGGGCCCTGAAAACAGAAAAAACTACAGTGCGCGTGCTCTCTTTTCCTACCTTTCATGCAATTTCACTGCCATGAGTGGCTTTTTCTGTTGCCCCTATCCGCAAAGCTGTAGATGTCCTGCTTCACAGCCTGCACTTCAGCTGGGCAGCTATCCTTCAGGGTACTGTCCACGATCATCTGCTTCATTCCAGACACTGTCCTGAGCTCACACAGCAAACCTTTCAAGTCGCTCACCCTTCACTCCTCCGGACCCTTAGATAAGTTTGTCACTTTCTTTCCCCTCATGTAATTTATCATCTGCAATTACCAATTGTACTCTTGTCAAGAAGCATGTTGGTCAGGATATGATACATCGGCACAGGTATGCTGGAGCTCATCAATTGGAACATGGACAGGGCATTCCCCCGGAGGCAGGAACGATGCATCGGCGTCAGTCTCCATTCCAGCCTTCTCCACCTCGCGCTGCCAGTACAGCGACATCATGGGAAAGGCCACACATCAGCACCTGTGTCGGCCATCATGCATCATCTTGCAGTCATCTCCAAGGTCCTTGAACCGCTGGAGGAAGAGCGCACTGGTGTGGTGCAGCGCATCGACGACCTCGGCCTCCTTTTCCTTCTGGTTCAACCCAGCTAGGTTCTCGGCTCTAGGGGGTGTGCACCTGGTGCGACGGAGGAGTGGTGATACGACTGCGCTCTCCCTGGGCCCTGAAAAGGGATATTTTCGCATTTTCCACTTACTTCCTGCGTTCGCGCACACTCACCCACACTTGCCTGTGCTTTTCTGCGTTCTCCCGCACTTTCTCGTGCTTTCTAAGCGTTGCATTCACGCGCTTCGCCGCTTTCCCGTGCTCTCCAAGCGCTCGGCTTTTCTCTCATTCCAGACTCTTCCCTTCGCGTTTTAGCTTCTGCATTCCCCTCTTTATTTAATTCACCCTCTTTCCTTAGCCTGCATTCCCCACATCAGCAAAACGACAAAAGATTAACCCAACTTATTTCATCGCTTAAATTCGATTTTTCAGTCACTAAGCCTCAAGTCACACTAAGCGACACTAAGCGACTGCTAACTATATCAATCAAATTTAAGGCCTTTCAGAGCCCAATTCTTACTCTCAAGCCAAGTCTCAAGCATGTAGCGGAAAGTCGTAAGAGTGCTAAGACCGTAAGACATTGTAAGTGAGAAAGGAAGAAGGGAATAGGACGGAAGGCAAGATGAGTGGGAAGGACTGGCAATGGTCGAAGGCAGGCAAGGCAATCCCAAGGTCGGCGGCTCGGGGAACGATGATGTCGAGCTGGACAGGTCCTGAGGTCAGCGGCTCGGAACGAAGCGTGGATCCGAGGTCGGCAGCTTGAACGTTGAAGACGATGGCGGCGAGACTTCTAAGGCGGACTAGTTCGTTGTGTTCGGCTTCTTAATCGGTGCTGAGGTTTGAAGGCAGACAGAAGGATGAGGGGAACAATAACAGTGACATTCACAGACGGTTTATATACATACAAGCGTGTAGTCAACGCGTTCCGAGACTAAGTCGGACGTATAGTGAAGGGGTAGGGGAATGTACGAGGTCCGAGGTGGACCGAGCGGAGTATGACGAGTAAGGGGGGAAAGGGACACAAGTAGGTGAGAAAAGTGTATATGGGCGTGAACACGAGGAAGGAGGTAACAAACATCTAAGGAAAGGAAGTAATAGATAGACCATAGCCATACAAGAACAAAAGAAACCGAAACTCGATGACGCACAACAATACGAATCTAACTCCAAGTCCAACGATGGGGTGCCGTCAAGTGCGGGCTCTGATGGTGTCTTGCGGGTGGCTCAGGGTAGTTGGTGAGTCGTGAATCTCAGATAGTAAAGTGAAACAGAAGAAATCATGATGAAGATGGAAGGAAGTGGAGGTTGACACTAGGACGAGTGATGTGGATGAGAGGTGGGGCTGAGCAGGCAAGGCCATCGGGTAGCATCGAGCAAGTGTCTACTGTGTCTGCGGCCAAGGCGGCAGGGGCGGGTGATATGGGAGAGACGATGGTAAGCCCGCCATCTGGGTCGGTGCGTCAGCCTCATGGAGCCGCCATGAATGGCAAGTCGAAAATGAAGGATCCGCTGCCGATGGCCCCGCTGCGATGTACGAGAGCCTGAAGAGCCGCATCGCGGTGCTCGAGGAAGAGGAGGTGTTCGTGGGGGAGGAGGAACACCGCTATGGTGCGTGCGTCCACCCGTCATCTGTTGTCACACGCCCATCATATATGCGTCGTTCGTGCACTGCAGCTGAGGAAGCGCAGAAACATGTCCGCGGACTGGAGGAGAATGCGGTACATGTGAAATACATTGAGAACGACGACAGAGGCAGGAACAGCGATTAAGGCTGAGTAGCGTATGAGCAAGCTGAGACCGAAATCGTGAAGCAGCGACAACTTGACTTGGAATCTGGGTGGCTGCAGGTGGCTGAGAGATAGGCGAAATAGGCGAGCTGACCTTACAACAAAGTTCAAAATTTCGACAATCAACAATCAACACGTCTCGCCTCCGCTGTCGCTCTTGTCCCACACTCACGCACTGTGTATGTTGCTGCTTTCTGCTTGACATTTGAAGCATCGTTTTCACCCCCAAAGCCTGACCAGCCTCATCCAACCTTTGACAGTACGTTGTTTTGTTTACACTCATCCCCACATTTGACGACTGACTGGTCTTCAAAAACCCTCTGCAATACAATCCTCCCCATGACACAAGGCCGTGGTGTCATCGCCAAGCCCAGTCCGACACAGGTAAAACCACCACATTCTCCAAGACGTTCTCCATCACCATCAAGCCCATGTCATTGACGATACCAGGTAATTTTGTTTATTTTTATTTTACTTTTCTATCACAGGCTGACAACAAACTCAAGCCTGTCTGAGCCGTTGCTGCCACATTGTATGTATTTATATTATTGTTTTCTGTGCTTCCTACTAACCTCTGCCATACTGCAGTCTCTTGCCATTGTCACCGGTCAAAATTGAGCTTGCCGCAAGGTTCTTTTTTCTTTTTCTTTTTGGCCTTTTAGCTCACGTTCTGCGCCCCGCACGCTGTGTGGGGACACCGTACCGTCCTACTCAGTTGAAGAGAATTCGGAGGTGCGTTTTCATTGTACCTCTTGTCGAACGTCACTGATTCTTGCGTCTGAGTTCATGCAAGACAAGTGCTATTCCTGTACATGGGCCAAGCTAGCAGGGAATGGGACATTCCGTGACTCAGTGGGTGGCAGCGGCATCCCTTCGATGCAACGGTGATGACACCACCCCTACCCTCAAAGCAACGATGACAATCCCTGGTTCCTCGAAGTGACAACAACGGCTGGTCTCTTCATGAGGTAATGGCTTCGAGCTGTCATGACCAGTGCCAAGACCAGCGTGCCAACTGATACCCGTCCACAGCACCTCGACACGCTCACGTGTTACGCCACCACTGGCGTTAGTCTGACTTGGACATCAAAAGGGCGTTCACGACTTAGCGAATATCCTGATACAAGTCACGTGACTTTAACACGCGTATGCGGCGTCTGTTGAGGCACGTGACACGGGTAGTTCCGGCACTAGGACGTTCGAGTCACTAGGCAATCGATGAAGGTGACTTGCTCCAAAGAGACAAGCGAAAGCACGCGTGAGAGATGAGGAGAGAGAGTGGTGATTGAAGAAGACCAAGATGGCGTATCTTGGTCTTACCGAGCCACTATTTATACATATACGAGGCAGCTTTAAAGCTCCTCCCGAATCCGTACGACGAGTAGCGTATGTAGCTCGAACCCTACTACATCTATCCTAGGAATGAGTCATGCCACATCGGCATGTGATATCGTACAACTATGCTGACTGATACTTGAGTCCATGACGTATTACGACTTACTAAAGGAGTCATCACCGTATAGTAAGCGTCCACTTCGCGCGTCGTGACATCACCCCCTTTTCAGCCGCGACGACCCCGGCGCCGAATAGGTCCAATACCTCCGAGCCAACCCTCCTGAACCGACTCAACTCGGTTATGAATGTCTGCCATCTCCAATCTGAACTTGCTGCGGGCGAGCTCCCCTTGAATGCCTCCCAGCGCTTGGGCCAGTGCATGGAGTCGCTGTTCGACCCTTTCAGCCTCGTGCCTGTATTCGTGGTAACGGTGCAACTCAGCTTTAAGCCCTACGTCGTGCAGGGCGTTGACCGCGGTGTCGAGGCGATGTTGGTTTGCATGACCCCGGATGAGGGAGTACGTCTCCTCCGGGGTGTAGTGGGGTTTGCCTTGCTCTCGGACTTGAGGCTCAGCGTACAGTGGCTTGGAGAACGTCTTGTCACTGTCCGACGCGAGGGCGAGAACGATGGGGTCCGGGTTCATGATGACCTGGACATACGGGGCCTGGGTAGTGACGCCGCGGGAGTCGGTAATGGGGAAGTGCACGAACTTCTCCCCTCGGTTGTGTACATAACCGTGGGGGGCGAAGCGGGAGTCAGTGAGGCAGCGGTGGAGGACTGAAAGATGGTGGGATACGGGTGTGTCGTCGTGGACGATATCACCCCGGTAAAGGGGGCGACCCACAGTGTCGCACGTGTAGGGGGTTTCGTTCGGGTGGTCAGAGTCGGTGGACTGGATAATGGACACGTGCTCAGCTGGGTACCATTCCGTCAACTCGCGTTCGGGCTGTTCTTGGATCGCGCGCGCATCATCGCGTCGAAGAGTTTCCTCTTCTCAAGGATCCTCGTTCTCCTTGTCGCTGCCGTCGCCCACTGCTCGAGCTTCCACGTCTCCACCGTGAACCTCCACTCCTCCCATCGCCGAGTTGCTGGAGACTTCTTCCGGCTCGACCCGGTATTCGACTCGTACCAGGAGAGGTCGAGGAGAGGCAGACTGACTGTCTCTGAGAGCGTCACGAAGCCTACACACTTGGGCCTCGGTGTATGGCGCGGAGTTGAGCTGCTGGCCATCATGGCTGAGGAGCCAGTGTTGATAAGTGACCCGCGCGCACTTAGCGGCTCGTATGGACACGCAGATAACGGACTGCTTTAGATTAGATATACAGGACATGTAGATTAGATCATTATGATCATTACAATCTCGGACTTATTGTATTTCCTTATCTATGACATCACTGTACAATGACATCATGGACTCCTCTGGACTCCTATTGTATTTCGTCCTTGTACTCATTCCTTTTGTTCTATCCTTATTGTGATGTCACTATGATATCATCAGTCTAGACTTCTATTGTTCTTTGCGCTTTTGTTCTCCTTCTGCACACTCCTTTGTGTCCCTCTGTAGAACAACGCTCCTTGTATTTACTGTGACCTGTGTTACTACCGTCACTCCCTGTAGCAGTATAAGTAGAGTACCATGTACGCTCTGGCACCACACCAGTTCTCATCTGTTGTGTGCCAGGTATGTCTCCCTCTGTTGTATAAACACCAGTTCTCATCTGTTGTGTGCCAGACTCAACCTCTGCTTCACTTGCAAGACTACTCTGTTGCTGCTTCCAGTCACCCTCTGTATCTCACCACAGTCTCCTTTGTCACTGTGAGTATAGTCCCCTATGTGCACTGTTCATCAGCCAGAAGGTTTCAGGGGCATTGGGGTTGTCAACGTCCTCAACGGGGACAATGTCTTTGAGGGCGTCGTTGAGCTCTTGGTAGGTGAGGGACTCCCCGATGAAGGGAGCGACAATGGTGGAAGCGGTGGAAGTGGGAAGGGACATTGTGGTGTGAGTGAGGAATCCAGTGTGGGGAGATGGTGGTAACTTAGCGTCTTCGTCTTCGCTTATATGGGCTTTGTTAGCTGTTGAACTCCGCTCATACTCCGCTATGGCTTCATCAGCGAAGATGTCATCTTTGTTGACCCACTGATTCTCCGAGTCTGGGTAGCCCTTCCATTTCACCAGGTACTGGAGTTTCTTGCTTCTGCCGAACCGCCGAGAGTCCAGAACTCGTTCGATTTCGTATTCCTCTTCGCCGTCTACTAGATCTGGTGGTGGGCGCTGGAAGTTTTCCCCATGTAGGGGCGTTTCGCAGTAGGGTGTGAGTAAATCAATGTGAAACACGGGGTGAATGCTCCACTGCGTGGGAAGTTCGAGTTGGTAGTTGACAGGTGACAGGACTCGTGTAATCTTGAAGGGTCCATGCCGGCGTGCCGCGAGCTTTGCCGTTGGTTGGTTGGTTCTGAGGTGGCGTCCTTCTAGCCACACTTGATCTCCTACCTGATACTTGGGCGTATCTCGGTGTTTGACCCACAGCGATTGGGCCTTCTTGATAAGGTCATGGGCTTCTCTCCGTGCTTCTCGGAATTGTTGGAGCCGCGTTGTTGCGTTAGGCCCGTCCTAACGATGCTCGACTTGAGCGGGGACAGAGTGGCGAGGTATTTGGGAAGCGACTTAGCGAATATGAGTACATGACCTTAGAAGGAACGTGACCGCTACTAGCACTGGGGCGAAGTCCACCAGGCATACGCGCTGCTGGGCGATCTGCCAGATCAAGGCCAGACGCGATAGGAGACAAAGGGTGAGAAGGACGCAGACAAGGAGAGAGGGGAACAGGATCGGATAAGGATTCAAGAAGACCAAGCTAAGGAGCTCGGTCTTCGCACTACCTGCTAGATATACAGTTGACGAGGAGCTTTGAAGCTCCTCCGAAATGTAAGGTACCCAGTAGCCATAATAGCTCGAACCCTACTACGACTGTCCTAGGTATGAGTCAAGTCCGTACTGCGCGACATGTGATAATCACAACAAGCTGACTGAGACGACTGTCCCTGACTAATACTAGGGTAGTCAGAACCCCGTGAGACTGCAGTCCGTATTGATGAGTCCGATCGCAACATCACCCCCTTTTCAGGTGCGACACCCCGACGCTCCAAAGCCTTCCTCCTCGTAGCGAACCCGCGTATGCTGCGGCTGCTGGGCGCTCCTCCTGCCCCTGCGAGTCTTCTTCTTCGTCAGCTCGTAATCCACCATGGTGCCTGCCTCATCCTCGATACGCTCCAACGCGTTGGCCATCTCCAGCCGACGCCGACTACCCGCCACCTTACCTTGGACCTCCCCTAGGGCGGCGATGAGGTCGTCGATGCGCTGGTTAAGGCGCTGCTGCTCTCGGTCAGCAAGGTGGTAGCGATGGACCTCCGCTGAGAGGGAGAGGTCGTGAAGGGAGTCGAGGCAGCGGTCGATGCGCGCCCGGTCTTCGAAGGCCTCTGTGAAGAGGGCCATGTCCGCAGCAGGGTACATGGGTTTGCCGCCGTACATGTAGTGGGGGGCGGCATAGAGGGGGCGAGCATAGACCTTGTCCGACTCGTCGATGATGCCCACCACCAGAGGGTCCGGCCCCATGATTACCTGGTGGTACCGGGCCTCGTGCTCGACCCCGTCGGGGGAGACGATGCGAAAAGGGAGGTAGTCCGTGCCAGTGTTGGCCTTGAAGCCACTGGGGACTTGTGTGTTGATGACGGCGAGGGGCTGATGGGTGGGACCTCCCAACACCCCAAGGTCTCGCTTGTACATGGGGGATCCGTCGGTGTTAAGCGAGTAGGGGGTCTCGCGTGGGTCGTCAGTGTCTGTAGTGGAGGAAATGAGGGGGTGCGTAGCTGGGTAGTCGTTGGGAGCGTCCTCGTCCAGACCCCAGTCTGCTGTATCAGGCGCCGATGCCTCAGCTGCTGCTGCCTCAGTTGTGCCCTCCGTAGTTGCTCGTCCCTCCACTCCTTCACCACCTCCTTCCACGGCCGCACGGGCCCGAACTCGGTGTGGTACTTGGACAGGTTCACCGTCACCGTGTCCGTCAGGGTGTGAAACGAGGCTATCTGCGGCCTGGCCCTCGAGTAGGGCACACTCTTCTTCTTCTGCGACCGCCTCGTAGGCAAGAGGCTGTGCACCAGGGGAGTCGGCGTTTCCTCCAACGGTGGGGTCTGGGAAGGCTCTGAGGACGGTGAGGGCGTCCTCGCGGGTGGCGGGCCCATGGGCGGTGGATAGGGCCCTGGTGACGGTGTCGATGGTGGACTGCGACGGGAGAGAGCAGGAAGACATGGTGCGAAGGTAGACAGGATGGGAATAAGTGGCAGGAGTTGCTGGGGGACTTAGCTCGTAGTGGGCTCTTCTTATATGCGTCTCTCTGGCGGGGTTTAATGCTTTGAAGTCCCGGACGGCCTGGTCGGCGAATACTTCGCTCCGGTCGACCCACTGATTCTCTGAGTCGGGGTATCCTTTCCATTTCACGAGGTATTGCAGTTTCCGCGTTCTTCCGAATCTTCGCGAGTCTAGAATCTTCTCGACCTCATACTCTTCTTCGCCTTCTACCAGATCTGGTGGTGGGCGCTGGTAGTTAGGCCCATGTGTTGCGGTCTCATGGTATCTGGTGAGAAGATCGGTGTGGAACACCAGGTGGATACTCCACTGTGTGGGAAGTTTGAGGCGATAGTTGACAGAGGACATCACCTGTGCGACCTTAAAGGGGCCATGTCTTTTGGGCGCAAGCTTGGTGGTTGGCTGGTTGGTGCGCAGGTGGCGTCCTTCCAGCCACACGAGGTCCCCTTCTTTGTACTTGGGCGTATCTTTGTGCTTGATCCATGACTTCTGTGCCTTGATAAGGAGGGCCTTGGCCTGCGCTCTAGCCTCTTGAAATTGGTTGATTCTCAGCACCACTTGGGGTATGGGCGATGGCCTATCAATCCAATCAGCGTGCGGATTGTACCCCATTAGGAGGTAGAAAGGGGACTTCCTAGTGGTCTCATGGGGCCAATTGTTGTGCGTGAATTCCGCTATAGGGAGATAAGTCGCCCAGTTGTCTTGCCTCTCATTGGTCCAGAAGCGGAGATACTGCTCGAGCCACTGGTTAGTCCGTTCTGACTGCCCATCTGTTCGGGGGTGATAGGCGGTGGAGACGTTCTGCGAAATCCCTAGGATCTTGCATAGTTCTCGCGTGAATTTGGATGCGAAGTGTGGGTCTCTGTCACTGATAACTTTGGAGGGGAGTCCGAATCGTAGGAAGACGTGCTTAGCGTATAGAGCAGCGGTTCCTTCTGCGGTGATCTCTTCTTGACAGGGGATGAAGACGGCCGCCTTGGTGCAGTCATGATCCATGATGGTGAGGATTGAATTGAATCCCTGCGACTGGGGTAACTTGGTGATGAAGTCAAGAGCGATAGTTTCAAAGGGGAGTGCCTCAGGGTTTGGATAGATCGGGGACAGTGGTGCTTGGGTTGGTCGGTTGTTGGCCTTGTGCCTCTGACACTCGGCGCATCCTTTGACGTAGTCTAATACGTCCTGGGCGAGGTTTGGCCACCAGTAGGAGTGTCCTACTAATTGCGAGGTTTTGTTGATACCTGGGTGTCCGTAAACCGGTGGTGTGTGGTGCGCAGAGATGATACTTCTCTTGTCGTATAGTCCGCCAGTCGCCACTCGTCTTCCGTCTTTGTACCAGGTGCCTTCGATCTTCTTCAGCCGGTGTGCATCTATCCATGGGCGAAGGTGGCCCTCGTATGTTGCGTCTGGTCGCTCCATCTCTCCGGGTTCTATCGTCAGGGTGTTTGGCATGACAGCCTCAACTTGTGTGGCTCGCACGAAGAGCGCGTCGGGGAGGACCACTACGTCCTTGTTGTCATTACCCCCTTGGTCGTAGTCCGGTCTTCGGGAGAGTGCGTCTGCTCTTCCGTTGGCTGCACCTTTGATGTGGTGAATCTCAAAGTCGTATTCGGATAGTTCTAGTACTTCCCTTGCGATGCGTCTGCTTATTCTTTGTGGCGACCTCCAGTATTGCAGGTTGAGGTGGTCAGAGAATACCTTGGTTTTGTGTGGAGAGCCTGCGAGTAGGGGTCTCCAGTGGCGGAAGGCTTTGACGATGGCTAGTAGTTCCAGGTCATAGATGTCGTAGTTGCGTTCTGCTTCGTTGAGCGTTGCGGAGTAATTAGTGATTGAAAGTCCGGTCCGGTCCGGTTTTTTTGCCTAATTTGGAAAGACCGGGACCGGGACCGATCCATCGGTTCATCCCCTCGCCCCAAAACCGGACCGAACCGACAGGAGTCGGTCCCACCCGGTTGCCGAATCCTCAAAAGACCGGTCTTTGCGGTCTAAACTGGTCTGTGCTGAGCCGGTTGCAACTGGCCAAAGACTGACTGCAACCGTCATAAATATTCATTCAAGTTGGCTACTGGTAGTTTACAATAAGTGGTAACTACTCTACTACTACTGTATGGAATATAATATTGTCCTTGTCCTCTTCGCGACAAAGAGGAAACTCGAACGCGTCGCAATAGTTGTCCGATCGTCGGCTTGAGTCGGCGTCGTGGTTGACCTCGACATCATGGCCGTTGATGTGTCGTCATTGTCGGTTGATGCGTTGTTGTTGTTGTTGTGGATGTCGATATTGTTCTTGAGGCTGTGTTGATATTGCAGCTGCTGGTGTGTCGCCGTTGTCGACGTGCCGTCGTTGCGGCTGTCGACGTGTCGTCGTCTTGATCGTCGGTGTCATTGTCGACGTGTTGTTGGGGCCGTCGTCGTGGTAGTCGGTGCGTTGATGGTGCGGTTGTCGATGTGCCGCCATTGTCGATGTGTCATTGTTGCGGCTGTCGGGTGTCGTCGTTGTAGATCTTGTGGTCGTCGGCATGTTGTTGTTGCAGGTTGTAGTTGTTGGTGTGTCGACGTTGCGGCTGATGTGTCGCCGATGTTGGCATGACCATGGTCGGTGGTCGGTGGTCGGTGGTCGGTGGTGGCGTGGTGTTGAGGCCGGTTCAGCCTGGTGTTGGTCGATGCTGCAGGTGGCGCGGCAGGTGTCGAAACTGTGGTCATACACTTGAATCTGCGTCGTTATCGATACTGGCGTCGTCGGGTGGTCGTCGTTGATGAAAAGACCGGTTGGGACCGGTCCCAACCGGCCCTGTGGCGGTTCACCCAAATGCCAAATTTGGATGAACCGCAACCGGTAAACTTCTCAGGCCAGGTGAACCGCAACCGAAGGTCCGGTTGCCATCGGTTGCGGTCCGGTCCGGTCCCGGTTTTTTTCCGGTTCACAGGACTGGACTTTCGAACACTAACTGCTACTAGCACTGGGGCGAAGTCCACCAGGCGTACGCGCTGCTGGGCAATCTGCCAGATCAAGGCCAGACGCGATAGGAGACAAAGGGTGAGAAGGACGCAGACAAGGAGAGAGGGGAACAGGATCGGATAAGGATTCAAGAAGACCAAGCTAAGGAGCTCGGTCTTCGCACTACCTGCTAGATATACAGTTGACGAGGAGCTTTGAAGCTCCTCCGAAATGTAAGGTACCCAGTAGCCATAATAGCTCGAACCCTACTACGACTGTCCTAGGTATGAGTCAAGTCCGTACTGCGCGACATGTGATAATCACAACAAGCTGACTGAGACGACTGTCCCTGACTAATACTAGGGTAGTCAGAACCCCGGGAGACTGCAGTCCGTATTGATGAGTCCGATCACAACACGCGTGAGTACCTGGGGAATGGGGGATGGCTTATCGATCCAATCTGTTACGAACTCGGACTATTTCCTTCTTTGCCTCTGTTGTGTTGCCTTGTGTTCGCGTGTACTTTTACCCATGACCCGCTTCCTTTTCATCTTCGACTTCTATCTTGCACCTACCACATGATCATTACGATGGCCGATTTTACGACTTCTAGAATTCGCAGACGCCATCTGACTTCCGCATGTTCCCGCGGAAGTCGCTTGTTCTACTTATGGATTTCCCCTTCACATTACTCGATTAGCTCGCTAGGGCCTGTACCCTAGGATCGCGCCATATGTTTGTAGCCCACAAACATCCTGTACTAGTATATAAGTCACGCCCTACCTAGCTTGTACGGTAGACTTGACTTCTTGTGTAATACCACATCGTCTTTGTTTCACGATCTCTGCTTGACTCGCCTTCGCGCTTGAGTCCCCGTCTTTCGCTCGCCTTTACGCTTGAGCCTCATATTCTGCTATTGCCCTAGTGTCCCTGGGAGGCCTAGTGGTACTTGTTCACCATCAGACTGAGTCTTAACTGACTCGCGCCTTTCCGATCCCGATTGACTTACGAAGTACACGTCGTACTTAACGCCCCTGTGGTGGCGTTACATTAAGTCAAGTCTCTCACAGTGGCGACGTCCAGTCGCAGCCAGTCTCGGTTTCAGGCCGAATACATCGAATGTTACAGCACCGACAAACTCTCTGACAAAATCAAAGGAACTGCAGTCTGGGCAGAACACGACGGAGTTGAAGGATACTTCCTTTTCCACCCTAACACACAGAAATACCGACAAATCCACTACCTTGAAGACGTCCGTCAGTGGGCGTACATCGACTACTCGCCAAAGCAAGGGAGCTGGTACACTATCAGCATCGTACCTCCCACACTTGGAGTAGGCCCTTTCAAAACCCACACTACTAGTGGTATCAACATCGACAGCCCAGACCCCACTTCCCCGAGCGTACCCATCCCTACAACGAACCTACCAACCACCGCATTCCCTTCCTACACAATGTCACAAACCCAGCAGCAGGCTTCGGCCAGCACGACGCTCACCAGTGGAAGCGGAGGAGGTGGAGGAGGAGGAGGACCCTCGGGAGCCTCGAGCTCAGGAGGAGGAGCCCCAGCACCACCTAGCGGAGCCCCAGCTGGAGGAGTCGGTGGTGGTGGTGGTGGCGGTGGCGGTGGCGGCGGTGGCGCTGCACCAGGAGGAGCCGTGCCAATAGTAGCACCCGGAGGTCATGGAAGATTGGGAGGGAACCCACCTCCAGAGTTCACGGGGGTGAGGGACAAGAGCAAAGCTTTCCTGCTCGCGTTCGACCTCTATATCGGAATGAACCCGGAGGTCGACCAACTCAGGATCCCCTCTTCACGTGCCATGACTCTCCTCTCCTACATCAGAGGACCCCTTGTCGATGACTGGGTGGCGGAACAAGTGCGATGGCTCAACGAACAAGTAGCCAACGGGGTGGACTGAGGAAACATGGTCCTATGGAACACCGTCCGAGACAGATTCGTAGCCGCCTACTTCAATATGGCGGAACGAACCAATGCCCGTAAATCACTCCAGACGCTTACCATGAAGGGGGAAGACATCGACACGTATATCGCCACATTCGAAAACCTTGTTATCAAGGCCGGGTATAACCCTGATGAAGCCACGACCCTCGACATTTTCCAAGACGGACTACCTAATCAGTTAGTCATTAACGCTATCCGCTTCCAGCACCCCGTCAATTGGGAGCAGTGGAAGGCGGCCGCATGACTTCAGCAGGCTGAATACCTTATTTTAAAGGATCGCCTGGGCAAGAACAAACCATCGCGCAGTCGAAAGGGTGGACACAGCCAAGAGCAGTGGGTCCAGGCCCTCAACAGAACGCGCGACCCGAATGCCATGGATGTTGGACGCGCCAGAGCCTCCGTGGCCCTTACCGACACCGACAAAGCCCAACTTCAAAAGGAGGGACGATGTTTTAGATGTCGTGCTCAAGGGCACATCTCACGCAACTGCCCACAAAAAGGCGTGCGCGTGGCTGCAGCCAGCGCTGCCATGGCGCTACCCGCCACTTCCTCGAGAATTGCGCTCCCCCCTCCCCCGACTACAAACATACCAACTCCCACCGTCAGTACTGTCGCCGTATCAGCTAATCGCATCCTTTCGAATGAGGAGCAGGCAGACGTACAGATCGCAGCAATGAAGGCACAGTCACAGGAGGTGCGCGACCTCATGGTCGAAAAGCTATTCGGAAGAGAGGATTTTCTCAACGCTTGAACCCGGCGGCCTGGGCTAGAGCTTTAAACTTAAACGTGTACACTAGCAGATACCGATCTATGCAAATCCCAGTTCTGTTTAAATCTGCACACGCAACGGCCGAACGACAAGTCCTCATCGACTCGGGAGCTACAGACAACATCATATGCTCCACGCTTCTCAAGCGACTCCAAATTGGGACAAGGGACGTCACCCACCCTATCCACATCTGGAATGTAGACGGCACCCATAACCAAGACGGCGCCATCACTCAGTACACGGACCTCACCGTGAAGACAGGAAAAGAGGAGAGGACGCTTCGTTTCCTAGTTACAAACTTGGGAAGAGATGAAGTCATCCTAGGATACCCTTGGTTTACGGCCTTTGAGCCCAGTATCAAGTGGGGAGATGCAACGTTGAACGAGGAGTTTCAACCGGTTGTAGTCTCAAGCCTTCACTTGTCAGACGAAGCCACGCCCATGGAAGCATCCATTCGGGCGTTGGAGACGTATGAACTTGACGAGGAAGCGTGGGAACAACTCGTGGACGATGAGTGTGAGCCCCAGATCGCATTTTTGCGAAGGACGACAACGGCGTCAGAGTTAGCACAACGAGAAGCGGCAAAAAAGGAACAGCGAACGTTCGAAGAGATGGTCCCAGAAGAATATCATTGTCACCGTAAAATATTCGACGAAGAAGCATCCCATCGCTTTCCCCCATCGCGTATTTGGGATCACGCTATCGACCTACTACCTAACGCCCCCGCCGCACTCGATTGTAAAGTCTACCCCCTGGCACAAAGCGAACAGGAGGCACTCACCACGTTCCTTACGGAACAACTAGAAAAGGGGTATATACGTCCATCGAAATCGCCTTATGCGTCGCCGTTCTTCTTCATCAAAAAAAAGGATGGCAGACTACGCCCTGTGCAGGACTATCGACGGTTGAATGAGATCACTGTTCGAAATCATTACCCCCTCCCCCTCATCCCTGAACTAGTGGATCGAATACGTGGGGCGCGCCTGTACTCGAAGCTTGACATCAAGTGGGGTTATAACAACGTACGGATCAACGAGGGAGACGAATGGAAGGCCGCGTTTAAAACTAACCAAGGGCTCTACGAACCCCTAGTTATGTATTTTGGCCTCACGAATTCACCCTCAACGTTTCAAGAAATGATGGACACCATCTTTCGACCCCTTGTCCTCACCAATGAGGTGATCGTTTATATGGACGACATCCTAATAGCAACCGCCATCGATTATCCACACCACCGCGCCGTGCTCCACGAGGTTCTCCGCTTATGTGAAGAACACGACCTGTACATCAAACCGGAGAAGTGCGAATTCGAGGTCCTTGAAGTGGAATACTTAGGACTGATCATAGGCCACGGGAACCTGCGTATGGACCCCGTTAAAGTACGGGGCATCCAGGAGTGGCAAGCCCCGAAGAACCTTCGAGAAGTACGCGCATTCCTCAGGTTCTGCAACTTCTACCACCGGTTTATCCGAGGATTCTCCTCACTGGCACAACCGTTTCACAACCTCACGCGTAAAGACACGCCATGGCGCTGGGGACAAGACGAGCAGGACGCGTTTACGAACATCAAGCAAAGTATCGGACGCGAACCCGTGTTATTATTCCCCGATCTCTTGAAACCATTCGAGCTAGAAGTAGATGCCTCGAACGTGGCCATCGGGGCTGTGCTGAACCAACTAGGCCCGGATCAGAAACTGCACCCCGTCGCATTTCATTCTGAGTCGCTAAGCTCAGCGGAACGCAACTATGACATCTACGACCGAGAGCTACTGGCGGTCGTGAAAGCACTAAGAGCTTGGCGAACGTACCTCGTCGGTTCCCCGCACAAGATTATTATCCACACCGACCACGCCAACCTTCAGTACTGGAAGGAACCACGGAAAATTAGTCGCCGAGTAGCACGCGAGTTCTTGGAGCTGTCGGAGTACGACTTCGTACTGAAGCACGTCTCTGGGGCAAAGAACGGTCACGCAGACGCCCTATCAAGACGAGCGGATTACACAGTCAACGAGGAGGACAACAACAATGTAACCGTCCTCCCTGCCGAGCGATTCATCCGCGCCACCGAGATGTCAATGCACGACATGGACATCTGGACCCAAATCTCGCAGAACCTCGATGAGAAAGACGTATTACGCTGGATTGAGCCCCATAACCTGAAAAAGGTAGGGGGGCTATGGTGGAAGGGCGACGCCTTGGTTGTCGTGGGCGACAACGATCTTAAATGGGGGGTAATCACCTTTTTCCACGATACTCCAGCCATGGGACACCCCGGAATCGCAAACACCTTCGAACTTCTCCGTCGCGACTACTGGTGGCCCAACATGCGCAAAGACGTAGAAGACTATGTCAAAGGTTGCGCAACATGTCAAGCCAACAAAATCAACACACACCGACAAAAACCACATCTCTTCCCCATCACCACAGACCCAGACGCCGAGCCATTCGAAGTCGTGGCTATGGACTTCATCACGAAACTCCCACTGTCCGACGGGTATGACTCCATCCTGACCATCACAGACCACGACTGCTCGAAAGCAGCCATCTTTATCCCCTGTCATGAGTCAATAACTGTAACGTTCCACCGGACGTTCTTCTAGAGCGACGGGTCTAGGCAACAACAGCGACCTAACGATCACAGAGGATGTCGAAGTCACGTACACGATCAGCTATTAGCTCACAAGTGAGACGTAATAGCGTAGCCCAAAGGATGTGAAAGGTGATGAACACAAGGGTTAGGAGTAGACGATCAAAGGCGATAGACAACCAGCCAGTGATGAAGTAGGTAAGAGAGGCGCAGCGGCAAACAGCCAGCAAACGATTAGAGGATAGCGGAAAGGGAAGGGATGCCAGGGATCACTCCACAAGGCCAGCTAAGGACAGACAGGGATGATATTCCAGGCAAGGTACAAACAGCGCACAACTGGCAGACAGCCTAGGAGTGGCAGTACAATGGGTGGTATAGTCCAAGAAGTCAAGCTTAGGTCTTCAGCGACCATAAGCCCCTCTACTTATACATGTCTGAGGAGCTTTGAAGCTCAGCCCAGAACTCCGAAACCCTAATACAGCGATCCTAGGAATGAGTCACAACGAGTCAGAGATAACGGTCAGCCAATGGCATAAGGCACTCATGGCATGAGTCAGAGATAAGGAAACACGAGTCATACAATCCATCAGAATCAAGGCACAATCGATATGAGTTACAAACACGAGGCAATCTAGACCGGTCCAGGCACAAGCTCATCTGGACTCTTCTGGTGCATTCTAGCCAGGTCACATGCCAGGGTCACGTGACGGGCGGCGCTAAGGTCACGTGCGCTATTCCCAAAACTCCGGGTCTCGTCGGTGAGCGCTTCCGGGTATGTAGTGTGGCGTGGGAGACTTAGCTCTATTTGCGGTATGCGTAGCCACCAATCTTCGTATTTCAGCCTGTTCGTAGGCATCATCTTCGGTGTTTCTTCTTCTAATGGTGTTCGGGGTCTTGACGTAGGGTGTTTGAGGGACGGTCTGAGGCGAAACCGTAACAATAACCGCAGAAGGAGTAGCGCGACTCTATCTGCGTCACGTGTACCCGCATTACGGCATCCCCCGGAAGATTATCACGGACCGAGACCCCCGATTTACCTCCGCTTTCATGAAAAACCTCTGCAAAGTCCTCGGTATCCGTCAAAACATCTCTTCTGCCTATCACCCACAGACAGACGGACAATCAGAACGCACAAACCAGTGGCTGGAGCAATACTTGCGACACTGGAGCAATGTGCAGCAAGACAACTGGGCCGAGGCGCTGCCAGTCGCGCAATTCGCACACAATGCCTGGCCAAACGCGACCACAAAAGAATCCCCCTTCTCCCTTATTATGGGATGGGAACCACGTACAATGTGGACGCCAAAGCCTACAACATCCCCATCGGTCGAACCACATCTAGAAGAAATGGTCATCAGACGGCAACACGCGCAGGATTGCATCAAACATGTGCAAGACTTAATGATGAAACGAGGGAAGACGCGCTTCGTTCCATATCAAGAAGGAGCCCAGGTTTGGCTAGAAGGTACGAATCTGCGAACCTTCTACCCAACCGCCAAACTCGGTCCGAAGCGCCACGGACCCTTCCGTATTAAGAAGGTCTTATCGGACGTCTCTTACGAATTGGAACTCCCCGCTACATGGAAGATCCACCCCATGTTCCACGCTAACCTCCTAACCCCATACAAAGAGACGGAGTTACACGGTGCAAACTTTACGCGACCCCCACCTGACCTTATCGATGGAGAAGAGGAATTCGAAGTGGAGCGTATCCTGCAGTCACGGCTGAATGGCAGAGGGCGCAAGCTTCAGTTCCTGGTTCAATGGAAGGGATTTCCCATAAGCGACAGCTCGTGGGAACCGCTTGAGAACGTAAAACACGCCTCCGAACTTATTGCCGACTTCTATCACCTAAATCCTACCGCCGAAGGGGCTGGACGAAAGATATAAATCACACCCCATCAACGCCCACTTTTTCTCATCCTCCCTTTCCTACTTCCCCACATGTCTTCCACTCCCGTCGTCTCCACTATTCCTACTCGTCGTCCCGTCGAGATCATCCTCGAAAATCTAACCGTCCCATCACAGGACCTTGGTGTCCCACCTGCGATAGGTGGTTGTACGCCACACTCGGTAGTTCCCGATTCACCCCCAATCCCTGTTCTTGCTTTAGCCTCGGCGGCTCTCTCGAAGCTGGAGGAACCGCTCACCCCCCTATCCCCATCTGCGTCACCTGAACCGACCCTTTCCCTACCACCACCAAAAGTCGACACACCCGTTGAGGTGCACGATGCCCCAGCCCCGTACTCCCTCACGCCACCTCCCCCTCTTGAAACTCCAGTAGTCCCAGCCGCCCACGTCCCCCTGCCCCCATTCCCAGCAGGGATGGACCATGTTTTTACACCCCGACCTCAGACACGCCAGGTCGAGCCAGACCCCAAACTTGCCCTGCTTGACGATGAAGCAGAAGAAGAGGAGGACGCTACTGACCCAGGCCTCCCCTTCTTCGCCAACGACCCCGCCTCCCCTTTCTTCTTCCCACTGTTAATCGGCAACCCGGGTTACCCACAGACCACCGCCAAATTTATCTATTACCGGCGGAACTATCAGGAGGTCATCGGTACGATGGGCAAGGGGGAGCCTTGCTACGTCTCACAAGTCTACCTAGTCGCAGTCCACGGGGAGCAGCTACCCCAACACGTCACTGATAATCAAATCAACATGTTCCACCCCCACGACCCCCGCGCGATGGTCCTTGATGAGGTGCTCGCGGAGCTGCGGGCCCCGCGAGTCCACGCGGATATCTCTCAACTGCGAGAGTGTCTCACCCGTCGAGACGCGATTATTACATGCCGCGCAGACGTTAGACGATTGGAGGTGGAGCTCGTTCGGGATGAGTTCCATCTCGATATGGATATGTCGAGCGTACAGAAGCGTCTCCAATACTCACGTGTCATCCCCCTCATTACCGACAAATACGCCGATCTCCACGCAAAACCGACGCGTCCACGAACGTCGCCAGATCCCATTCCCTTGCTGCCTCGTGTTGGAGGACCATGCGAGATGCCGCGCCTTCAAGGGGAAGGACGCCAGCGGCAGCGCAAGTGCTTCCAGTGCAAGTCCACGGAGCACCTCGTGGCTCAGTGCCCAGACCGAAGAGAGTGCGAACCGTGTAAGTGGTGCGGTAGCCGTGTCCACAGGTCCAGTGTCTGCCTCATTCGCAGACTTTCCCCCATGTCTCCCTTGTATGTCGATCCCGACAACCGCCCAAGGTGGTGCGGTAAGTGTCTGAGGTACGACGCGAGGCACGACGAGATCAAGTGCCCGTTGTATGAGCGCTGTAGAGAGTGTGGTGAGTCCGGGCGTTACATGTTCCTGCGTCGTCACACTTGCCCCCGTACCCCGTCCCCCACACCTACCAACGTCGTGCCCGAAGAGGACTGCTATTATACCAGTGACTAGTTGAAGCCGTGGCGACTTCAAATCTGACGGGGGGGTAATGTTACGAACTCGGACTATTTCCTTCTTTGCCTCTGTTGTGTTGCCTTGTGTTCGCGTGTACTTTTACCCATGACCCGCTTCCTTTTCATCTTCGACTTCTATCTTGCACCTACCGCATGATCATTACGATGGCCGATTTTACGACTTCTAGAATTCGCAGACGCCATCTGACTTCCACGTGTTCCCGCGGAAGTCGCTTGTTCTACTTATGGATTTCCCCTTCACATTACTCGATTAGCTCGCTAGGGCCTGTACCCTAGGATCGCGCCATATGTTTGTAGCCCACAAACATCCTGTACTAGTATATAAGTCACGCCCTACCTAGCTTGTACGGTAGACTTGACTTCTTGTGTAATACCACATCGTCTTTGTTTCACGATCTCTGCTTGACTCGCCTTCGCGCTTGAGTCCCCGTCTTTCGCTCGCCTTTACGCTTGAGCCTCATATTCTGCTATTGCCCTAGTGTCCCTGGGAGGCCTAGTGGTACTTGTTCACCATCAGACTGAGTCTTAACTGACTCGCGCCTTTCCGATCCCGATTGACTTACGAAGTACACGTCGTACTTAACGCCCCTGTGGTGGCGTTACACAATCAGCGCGTGGGTCGTATCCCATCATGAGCGAAAATGGAGACTTCCTTGTTGCCTCGTGTGGCCAGCTGTTGTGAGCGAACTCCGCCATTGGTAGGAATCGCGCCCAGTTATCTTGACGCTCGTTGGTCCAGAACCTCAGATACTGTTCTAGCCATTGATTGGTGCGTTCCGATTGTCCGTCCGTTCGGGGGTGATAAGCCGTGGAGATGTTCTGATAGATTCCCAGAATTTGGCATAATTCGTGGGTGAACTTTGACGCGAAGCGTGGGTCCCGGTCGCTGATGATCTTTGCCGGTAGTCCGAACCTCCGAAATACGTGAGTGACATACAGGGCGGCAGTTTCTTCCGCTGTTATCTCTTCGACGCAGGGGATGAAGATGGAGGCTTTTGTAGCGTTTACCACGAACGCTTGCCTGACTTAGGCTTCGGTGTGAGTGGCGATCTTCTTGGGGTTGTAATTACGGTTGGATCTGGCTTGGGGAAAATCCACTGGGTGTACTTGTAAGGCCCCGTTACCGTCTTCGTAGCCGTGTAGGTCGTCGCCTTGAGGTAGTAATGGAGGGGGGATTGCAACTACGCGAAGGTCTTCCCAAGTGTCGTGATCGATGACGTATAGGTGAGTGTAAGGGGCAGCGACGCGAGGGTTGAGGTACAGGTAGACGCGATGACAAGTGCTTCTGGGGGGATAGTTATCCACTGTCCGTAATGGACTAAGTCACGAGGGATCCCTTGGTCTGAGGGATATGTCAGACGACTCACTTCAAGGGGGAGGACCCTATAGAGCGAAGAACTGAAGGTGGTATTGAAGAAGACCAAGATGTCGTTCTTGGTCTTCGTAGTACTCTACTTATACAGATACACGCGGGCTTTCAAGCGCCGCTCCAAGAAGTACTAGCCAATAGCGTAAGTAGAGTAAACCCTAATACAGCTATCCTAGTGTGAGTCACATCGAGTCATGATCCGATCCGTTATCGTACACAATCACATGTGCCGGAGCTTACCTGGCTGACTGATCTTAATAAGTCCATGACAATCTACTGCTGACGCGGTGTCATACCCTTGACGTCAGTGTTGCGATCGGACTCATCGGTACGGACTGCAGTCTCACGGGGTTCTGACTACCCTAGTATTAGTCAGGGACAGTCGTCTCAGTCAGCTTGTTGTGTAGTTATCACATGTCGCGTGGTACGGACTTGACTCATACCTAGGACAGTCGTAGTAGGGTTCGAGCTATTATGGCTACTGGGTACCTTACATTCCGGAGGAGCTTCAAAGCTCCTCGTCAACTGTATATCTAGTGGGTAGTGCGAAGACCGAGCTCCTTAGCTTGGTCTTCTTGAATCCTTATCAGATCCTGTCTCCCTCTCTTCTCGTCTGCATCCTTCTCGCACTTTGTCTCTTATCGCGTCTGGCCTTGATCAGGCAGATCGCCCAGCAACACTTACGCCTGGTGGACTTCGCCCCAGTGCTAGTAGCGGTCACGTTCCTTCTGAGGTCGTGTACTTATATTCGCTAAGTCGCTCTCCATACACCTCGCCACTCTGTCCCCGCTCAAGTCGAGCATCGTTAGGACAGGCCTAACGCAACATTAAGACCAAGCTAAACCCCGCCAACGACACAGTGGCGTCCACAACAAGAGATTGGTGGGACTGGAATCAAGTCCAATCATACACCATCCCCAGCAGAGGAGAACGGAACGTCCCCACACGCTATCTAAAGGCTGCTAGGTGGAGGACACATAGAGAAGAAACCGGATACTTCGTCGACTTCCCAACTCGACCAAGTCGATACTACCCAGTTGAGTTCAACTTCGAACATACTTGTTGGTGTATACTCGCAACAAACGACGCAGGAGTACGAACGGTGGTCAGACCAACCACACAAGAATACCGGTGCGATATCCTAGAAAGTGAAGTAGTTCCCCAAGCAAGAGTGGGACCCATCGACGGTGCAGCCACCACAAGCACCACAGAAGAAGAAGGCTCCGGATCAGACCGAAGCAGCGAAGGGTCAGAAGAAGATCACCTCTCCCAGGTGAACGTGGAAGAAGAAGAAGAACTAGCGAACCTAGCAGGAGGGATTACGCTTAACGAAGCCCCCCAAGCTGAGCAGATCATCGTTCATCCACCAAACGAGATGACGACTACCCAGTTAGAACCAACGTACGCACTTCAAGTGGACCCGGTACAACTACCACAAGACGGAGTCCCAGAAGATCTACTCCCCATCGACCCCGGCACAGGACATCGGATGACCGCAGACGACGCGGCTCTCATGAGGGCCATTGGACCTGACGAACCAGACCCTCCCGGAGGAGGAGGGCCACCTAGAAGAGGCCCAGAAGGTGGCCACCCACACGGGGGAGGCGGAGGACACGGAGGCGGAGGAGGACCACCCGGAGGAGGAGGATTCCCAGGGATGGCTCCCATAGGTAATCCACCTCGATCGTCAGACAGACTCCAAGGCAACCCGCCTATGGTCTTCAATGGAGATCGCACCAAGGCCCTACAATTCAGAGCACAATGGAACCTCTACCAAGGAGTCAACAGTACGAGCGACATCATGCGCAACTACTACCGCCGATCACTCCTCTTCCTCGGCTACATCCAGGGGGAGACAGTTAACGAATGGGTGATGTATATGACCGACTGGCTGATGCGCCAGACAGAGGCTGGATTCCCCGAACATACTCGGCGCCTCTGGGAGGAGACTCTTCGCGCCTTCACCAGACGATTCGCCAACACCATGGAGAAAGAACAGGCGCAGGCGGAGCTGCGCAAGGGCGTCCACATGAAGGACGGAGACATTGATAGCTACGTGGCTACCTTCGAACGCCTAGCCCGACAAGCTGACTACAACCTCGATGCCCCTCAAACGTTGGACCTATTCACGGCAGGACTACCGAGGGCGTTATTCGCCAAGGTCTATGAACAGTACGAACCCACCACGTTCGAAGCATGGAAACAAGCGGCGATGAAGAAGCAACAGCAGTACATGCACCTGCAGGCACGTCTTAATTCGTTAAAAACACCCACTCCGAGAGCTGCTCCACGCCCTAGCCCATGGGGGAACCCCCAGAGCGGGTGGACGCCAAGGAACCTCCCCCATCACCAAAACCCCAACGCAATGGACACCTCCGCAGATAGGACGCGGGCACGAGGTGCGGAAGCAGAAGACATACAGGGAAGACTCGCCAGAGCAGAGTTTATACCCGATCGACAACGACCACCCTATCCGCCCAGGGGAGGACCAAGGGGTCGAGGCAGAGGAAGGGGGCCACCCCGAGACGCAAGGGAAGTAATCTGCTACGCCTGTAACCAGAAAGGACACTTCAGTCGCGACTGCCCACAGCATCGAAACAACGCGCAGGGCAGCAACAATAGGAGGTCAGAAACAGACTACACTCAAGAACCAAGAGTACAAGCACGCGCAGCGGTGACTCCACAACAACAAGCCCAGGAGTGGCTCCAGGGAGTAGCCGGAGCGCCAGATGAAGTAAAGGATCTGGTCCTCCAAGAACTATGGGGAAAAGAGGGTTTTCCAAACGCCTGAACCCGTCGGCCTGGGTGAGGGCGCTCCGTTGTAATTCTGTAATAATCACACGCTACCGATCGTTGAGAATTCCAGTTTCCGTTCGAACAAGTTACAACATGGCCGAAGTAAAAGCACTGGTGGACTCGGGAGCCACAGACAGCTTCATTAAACCCGCGTTCGCGAAGCGAATGGGGATTGGTCTCAAAAAACTAGAGACCCCCAAAAAGATATGGAACATCGATAACTCCGAGAACAAAGCAGGACTGATCACGCACTGCGCAGATCTCGACGTACAGACCAAGGGAACCCACAAAACAATGAGGTTCCTACTCACAGATACAGGGAATGAGGACATCGTCCTCGGCTACCCATGGCTGGCCGCCTACGAGCCACAGATCAGTTGGCAACACGCCGTCATCAAAGAAGACGCCTATCCGGTGGTCCTCCGAACCACACACCCAGAGGAGCGAGGGGTAACAATCGCGTTCGCCCCTACCAAGTTCACCGAAGAAGAGAAGCGTCACGCCGTGCAACAGCTCTACGACGAATGGGAGACAGTCAGGGCACGCACCACCGCCACAGAACTGGCCATCGAAGCACAACAATTCACCGGCACAACAGAAATCCCAGAAGAGTACGCGGACTTCGCCAAAGTGTTCAGCGAAGAGGAATCACATCGCTTCCCACCCTCGCGACCTTGGGACCATGCCATCGAGTTCAGAAAGGACGCCCCAACCGCCATCGACTGTAAGATCTACCCTATGTCACGCGACGAAGACATCGCCCTTCACAAATTCCTTGACGAGCAACTGGAGAAGGGGTACATCCGACCATCGAAATCCCCTTATGCATCGTCCTTTTTCTTCGTCAAGAAGAAGGATGGGAAACTGCGACCGGTCCAAGACTACCGAAAGATCAACTCGTTCACCGTTCGTAATCAGTACCCCTTACCGCTCATACAGGAGCTCATCACGGACTTGGGAAACGCGGACATCTACACTAAACTCGACGTCCGCTGGGGATATAACAACGTCCGCATCAAGCAAGGCAACAAAGAAAAGGCCGCCTTCAAAACGCGCCACGGGTTCTTCGAACCACTTGTCATGTACTTCGGCCTCACCAACTCGCCGGCCACCTTCCAGGACATGATGGACTCCCTCTGTGGCCCCACCATCAACAAACACGAGCTGCTGGGCACCACCATTCGCGTCTACATGGACGACATCGGCATCGCATCCCGGAACGGCCGAGCGGGCCACATCGCAGCCGTACGTGACATACTCCAGATTGCAAAGGACAATGACTTGTACTTCAAACCAGAGAAATGCGTCTTCCATGCGCCGGCAATCGATTACCTGGGGGTAATCCTTGAAAAGGGGGTGACACGCATGGACCCTGTTAAGGTCGCCGGCATCCGCAACTGGCCAACACCAACCACGGTCAAACAGGTCCGCTCTTTTCTTGGGTTCTGCAACTTTTATCGCCTCTTCATCAAGGGATTCGCCACATACGCACGACCCCTGAATCGATTAACGCGGAAAGACACAGAGTGGCAGTGGGGACAAGCAGAAGAAGACGCCTTTACGAAGCTCAAGACCCTGGTCACAAGCGAACCAGTGCTGGCACACCCGGACCTCACGGAACAATTCGAGATGGAGGTGGATGCATCAGGCTTCGCGGTGGGTGCTGTACTCCTACAACGCAAAGAGGACGGTAAACGACACCCCATAGGCTATTACTCCGCAACGCTCAATGAAGCAGAACGCAACTACGACATCTATGACCTGGAACTACTAGCCATCGTCAAAGCCTTCCGCCACTGGAGACCCCTACTCGCAGGTTCCCCACACAAAACCAAGGTATTCTCTGACCACCTCAACCTGCAATACTGGAGGTCGCCACAAAGAATAAGCAGACGCATCGCAAGGGAAGTACTAGAACTATCCGAATACGACTTTGAGATTCACCACATCAAAGGCGCAGCCAACGGAAGAGCAGACGCACTCTCCCAGAGACCGGACTATGACCAAGGGAGTAACGACAACAAGGATGTAGTGGTCCTCCCCGACGCGCTCTTCGTACGAGCCACACAAGTCGAGGCTGTCATGCCGAACACCCTGACGATAGAACCCGGAGAGATGGAGCAACCAGACGCAACATACTATCAAGACGAGGGCTACCTCCGCCCATGGATAGACGCACACCGGCTGAAGAAGATCGAAGGCACCTGGTACAAAGACGGAAGACGAGTGGTGACGGGCGGACTATATGACAAGAGAAGTATCATCTCTGCGCATCATACACCACCGGTTTACGGACACCCAGGTATCAACAAAACTTCGCAATTAGTAGGACGCTCCTACTGGTGGCCAAACCTCGCCCAGGACGTGTTAGACTACGTCAGAGGATGCGCCGAGTGTCAGAGGCACAAGGCCAACAACCGACCAACCCAAGCACCACTGTCCCCGATCTATCCAAACCCCGAGGCACTCCCCTTTGAAACTATCGCTCTCGACTTCATCACCAAGTTACCCCAGTCGCAGGGATTCGATTCAATCCTCACCATCACGGATCATGACTGCACTAAGGCGGCCGTCTTCATCCCCTGTCAAGAAGAGATCACTGCAGAAGGGACCGCTGCTCTATACGCTAAGCATGTCTTCCTACGATTCGGACTCCCCTCCAAAGTTATCAGTGACAGAGACCCACGCTTCGCATCCAAATTCACGCGGGAACTATGCAAGATCTTGGGGATTTCGCAGAACGTCTCCACCGCCTATCACCCCCGAACAGATGGACAGTCAGAACGGACTAACCAGTGGCTCGAGCAGTATCTCCGCTTCTGGACCAATGAGAGGCAAGACAACTGGGCGACTTATCTCCCTATAGCGGAATTCACGCACAACAACTGGCCCCATGAGACCACTAGGAAGTCCCCCTTCTACCTCCTGATGGGGTACAATCCGCGCGCTGATTGGATTGATAGGCCATCGCCCATACCCCAAGTGGCGCTGAGAATCGATCAATTCCAAGAGGCCAGAACACAGGCCAAGGCCCTCCTTATCAAGGCACAGAAGTCATGGATCAAGCACAAAGATACGCCCAAGTACAAAGAAGGAGACCTTGTGTGGCTGGAAGGACGCCACTTGTGCACCAACCAGCCAACCGCCAAGCTTGCGCCCAAAAGACATGGCCCCTTTAGGGTCGCACAGGTGATGTCCTCTGTCAATTATCGCCTCGAACTTCCCACACAGTGGAGTATCCACCCGGTGTTCCACACCGATCTTCTCACCAGATACCACGAGACCGCAACACATGGGCCTAACTACCAGCGCCCGCCACCAGATCTGGTAGAAGGCGAAGAAGAATATGAGGTCGAGAAGATCCTAGACTCGCGAAGATTCGGAAGAACGCGGAAACTGCAGTACCTCGTGAAATGGAAAGGGTACCCCGACTCGGAGAATCAGTGGGTCGACCGGAGCGAAGTATTCGCCGACCAGGCCGTCCGGGACTTCAAAGCATTAAACCCCGCCAGGGAAACGCATATAAAAGGAGCCCACTACGAGCTAAGTCCCCCAGCATGTTACGGTTTCGCCTCACACCGTCCCTCAAACACCCCGTACAACGACCCCGAACACCATAAGAAGAAGAACCCCCGAAGATGACGCCTATGAACAGGCTGAAATACGAAGATTGGTGGCTACGCACACCGCAACTAGAGCTAAGTCTCCCACACCACACTACGAACCCGGAAGCGCTCACCGACGAGACCCGGAGTTTTGGGAATAGCGCACGTGACCTTAGCGCCGCCCGTCACGTGACCCTGGCACGTGACCTGGCTAGAATGCACCAGAAGAGTCCAGATGAGCCTGTGCCTGGACTGGCCTAGAACGCCTTGTGTTTGTGACTCATATCGATTGTGCCTTGATTCTGATGGATTGTATGACTCGTGATTCCTTATCTCTGACTCATGCCATGAGTGCCTTATGCCATTGGCTGACCGTTATCTCTGACTCATTGTGACTCATTCCTAGGATCCGTGTATTAGGGTTTGAGCTGAGCTTCAAAGCTCCTCAGACATGTATAAGTAGAGGGGCTTATGGTCGCTGAAGACCTAAGCTTGACTTCTTGGACTATACCACCCATTGTACTGCCACTCCTAGGCTGTCTGCCAGTTGTGCGCTGATTGTACCTTGTCTTGGAATATCATCCCTGTTTGCCCTTAGCTGGCCTTGTGGAGTGATCCCTGGCATCCCTTCCCTTTCCGCTTTCCCCTAGTCGTTTGCTGGCTGTCCGCCGCTGCGCCTCTCTTATATACTTCATCATTGGCTGGTTGTCTATCGCCTTTGATCGTCTACTCCTAGCCCTTGTGTTTATCGCCTTTCACATCCTTTGGGCTACGCTATTACGTCTCACTTGTGAGCTAGTAGCTGAACGTGTACGTGACTTCGACATCCTCTGTGATCGTTAGGTCGCTGTTGTTGCCTAGACCCGTCGCTCTAGAAGAACGTCCGGTGGAACGTTACACAGCAACTCCTGCTACCTATCCCCATCCTGTCTACCTTCGCACCATGTCTTCCTGCTCTCTCCCGTCGCAGTCCACCATCGACACCGTCACCAAGGCCCTATCCACTACCCATGGGCCCGCCACCCGCGAGGACGCCCTCACCGTCCTCAGAGCCTTCCCAGACCCCACCGTTGGAGGAGACGCCGACTCCCCCGGTGCGCAGCCTCTTGCCTACGAAATGGTCACAGAAGAAGAAGAGCGTACCCTACTCGAGGGCCAGGCCGCAGATAGCCTCGTTTCATACCCTGACGGACACGGTGACGGTGAACCTGTCCAAGTACCACACCGAGTTCGGGCCCGTGCGGCCGTGGAAGGAGGTGGTAAAGGAGTGGAGGGACGAGCAACTGTGGAGGGCACAGCTGAGGCAGCAGCAGCTGAGGCATCGGCGCCTGATACAGCAGACTGGGGTCTGGACGAGGATGCTCCCAACGACTACCCAGCTACGCACCCCCTCATTTCCTCCACCACAGACACTGACAACCCACGCGAGACCCCCTACTCGCTCAACACCGACGGATCCCCCATGTACAAGCGGGACCTCGGGGTGTTGGGAGGTCCCACTCATCAGCCCCTCGCCGTCATCAATACACGAGTCCCCAGTGGCTTCAAGGCCAACACTGGCGCGGACTATCTCCCCTTTCGCATCGTCTCCCCCGACGGGGTTGAGCGCGAGGCCCGATACCACCAGGTGATCATGGGGCCGGACCCTCTGGTGGTGGGCATCATCAACGAGTCGGACAAGGTCTACGCTCGCCCCCTCTATGCCGCCCCCCACTACGTGTACGGCGGCAAACCCATGTACCCCGCCGCGGACATGGTCCTCTTCACAGAGGCCTTCGAGGATCGGGCGCGCGTCGACCGCTGCCTCGACTCCCTTCACGACCTCTCCCTCTCAGCGGAGGTCCATCGCTACCGCCTTGCTGACCGAGAGCAGCAGCGCCTTAACCAGCGCATCGACGACCTCATCGCCACTCTAGGGGAGGTCCAAGGTAAGGTGGCAGGTAGTCGGCGTCGGCTGGAGATGGCCAACGCGTTGGAGCGTATCGAGGATGAGGCAGGCACCATGGTGGACTACGAGCTGACGAAGAAGAAGAACCGTAGGGGCAGGAGGAGCGCCCAGCAGCCACAGCGGACGCGAGTTCGCTACGAGGAGGAGGGCTTTGGAGCGTCGGGGCGTCGCACCTGAAAAGGGGGTGATGTTGCGATCGGACTCATCGGTACGGACTGCAGTCTCACGGGGTTCTGACTACCCTAGTATTAGTCAGGGACAGTCGTCTCAGTCAGCTTGTTGTGTAGTTATCACATGTCGCATGGTACGGACTTGACTCATACCTAGGACAGTCGTAGTAGGGTTCGAGCTATTATGGCTACTGGGTACCTTACATTCCGGAGGAGCTTCAAAGCTCCTCGTCAACTGTATATCTAGTGGGTAGTGCGAAGACCGAGCTCCTTAGCTTGGTCTTCTTGAATCCTTATCAGATCCTGTCTCCCTCTCTTCTCGTCTGCATCCTTCTCGCACTTTGTCTCTTATCACGTCTGGCCTTGATCAGGCAGATCGCCCAGCAACACTTACGCCTGGTGGACTTCGCCCCAGTGCTAGTAGCGGTCACGTTCCTTCTGAGGTCGTGTACTTATATTCGCTAAGTCGCTCTCCATACACCTCGCCACTCTGTCCCCGCTCAAGTCAAGCATCGTTAGGACAGGCCTAACGCAACAGTCAGTGTCCACTTCCGGGCCGAACATAACATCACCCCCTTTTCAGGATCGGGCCCCAGACCGACCACGTATAATCTCCTCTCTGAGCATCGCAATGCGTCGTCCCTCCTCTGCTCCCGGGCAGTAAGAGTCGCGCTCGTCCTCGATACGCTTGATGGCATTGGCGCGCTGTAAGCGGAGCACGCAGTGGCGGCGCATGCTCCCAATCTTGTCCAGCTCGGCGATCTTCTTCTTCAACTCCTCCTCCTTGGCTTCGTAGCCCGCCTGTAGGCACCAGTACCAGTGTACCTCGGCCGTGATCGTTAGGTCGTTCATGGCCATACAGGCCTGGTCGACCGACTGCCGGTAGGCGCTGTTCTGGTCTAAAAAGACCAGATCGTCGTTGGTGTAGGTGGGAGGAGGCTCGTCGTATTGGGGCTCGGCGTGCACCGACTTGCCGTACTGCTGGTCGCTGCCTCGTCGATAGGCGAGGACAAAGGGGTCCGCCATAAAGACGAGCTGCGTATACCGAGCTGGGTGCAATTGGCCCTGAGCGTCGCGTATCTGGAAGGGGATAAAGTGGACTCCCCTGTTGTGTTTGAACCCGACTGGTGGCGGTGTTTCCACCCGCTGTCGGGAAATTGGACTGTGTTCCTCCGCATGGAAGAGGCGCCTTTGTGCGGATTGTTGACTCGGCGGCAAGACCATCGGCTCTCCATCTGTGGAGCATAGCGGCGGGGTTTCGTCATGAGTAGTGGTGAGGTGAGTCCCATACGTGAGGTGCTCGTTGAGAGGGCAATGCTCCTGCGACAGGTACCGGTCGTATGCTCGATCTTCTTGTACCTGAGTCTGGTCTTGACGGGACGGAGGTCGGGTCGGAACATAGCCTTGCGGAGACGGGCTGCGTGTGCTGACTAGGGATTACCACGGGTCAGCAAAACCCGCCCGGGTAGCGGGTAAGGGTTTGCCGGGTACGGGTCAGGGTCAGCGATCTCAAACCCTTGCAAACCCGTACCTGTGCGTACCCGTGGCACGGGTTCCCGCGGGTATTCTTTCCTTTCCTCCAACCTCCAACACACACTCTCACGGTCTTACCACTGCTATTTTTGTCACCCTCGTTCCTTGCCCCTGAGCGCTGAGCCCTCGGGTCTCATCTCACGGTTCTCACCTCAGGCGCACGCCGTGCACCATACCACTTTACCACAAGCCCGCGCCACAGACCGGCTGCACAACGACTCAACGAGTCGTCCCGCTCTCGTTCCTTGCCCCTCATGATGGGCCTCAACTCAAGTGCACGGTTCTGCAAGCGCTCGATACTGCTGCTGTTTGTCTTTCGACTCTATCCTTTTTTTGGTATGTCCTTCAGCCTTTTCGACTGCACAATGACTCAACAAGTCGTCCCGCTCTCGTTCCTTGCCCCTCATGATGGGCCTCAAGTGCACGGTTCTGCAAGCGCTCGATACTGCTGCCGTTTGTCTATCCTTTTTTTGGTATGTCCTTCAGCCTTTTCGTATTTTCTTTCCATGACTTGCTCAGCCAGATCAATCTTTCTATGCTGCGCAATATTCTTCGTGATCCCTTTCATGTTTCAACTGTGTGCTATCCCTTTCCTAGTCCCGCCCGTTCCTTACAGTCGATGTCACCCTGTTTCGACTTCGTTGTACCCATTCCCCCCTCTCCATTGCCTCACAATAGGTAGGATTTAGCACTGTACTGTACGGTCCGTGCCAAATGTACTTAAACACCTCGCTTGATCTGCCCTGTCAATACACCGTCCTGCACTTTCCTCCTCACCTGTGTACCCATTACTTCGCACAAATGTCTGCCAACTCGATTGAAGGGTCACGCAAGCGAAAGCCCACCAAACGCGCCACTGAAAATGGTGATCCCTTGGCCAGAAAGAAACCGAAGACAACATTGGCAACGACTACGACCGCTACTAGTACTCAGTCCAGTACGAATTCCGCTACCTTGACGATAAGGAAGACGGGCAACTCGGACGTTGCAGCGCCCGCCTCTCCTCCCTGTGCCCAATCCCATGCTCAACACTCTACCCCCGAAGTTGCGGATAAGAGTGATGGTGACGCCGCGTCTGAAACCGAGCCAATTGAAGTGGGCAGTGACAGCGATGACGAGTCTGTGCAAGTGATCGAGGAAGACGATGACACTGAGCTCGGTGAGTGTTGCATTTAATTTACAGGTTCTGCAAATTGATTTATTTGCAGATCGGCTATCCAAAGAATGGGACTCACCAGTTTACGCGTTCTTCAAGCCCACACCGATGATTGAGTACGTCAGTCGTCGTAAGGCCCATGTATTCCAGTGCGCTGCCCGGAGGTGCCGCGGCATGGTTCGCCGATTCCTTGACAAGGGCGATGCGAAGTCGACAAGCAACCTGCGTCGACACGCAGTACGTTGCTGGGGCGCCGAGGCGGTGGCCGCAGCTTACAACGCACGAGACTTAAAGGCTGCTCGTGAGGCTCTAAGTCACAACAAAAGAATTGATGGGTCAATTACTTCGGTCTTTCAACGCGCGGCAAAAGGTAAAGTTACTTACAGTCACCGCCAACATACCAAGGCAGAAGCCCGGTAAGTCTTGTCCCCTGGTCTTGAGAATAGATACCTAAAAACAACTCCTCAGTGTCGAGTTCATCCGTTGGATCGCCGAGAGTAAACGGCCATTCCAGATCGTGAATGACCGTGGATTCCGCGCTCTCATCAAGACAGGGAGGCCGGGATATCATATTCCGTCGGCACAGACCCTGTCACGGGACGTCAAAAACGTCTTTGTGCATGTTCGTGGAAAGATTGCAAAGATGTTGCAAGTAAGTTACACCTTTGACAATGACAAGACGCGATTTGCATACTCACCTATGGCTAGGAATATCACGGCAAACTAAATTTTGCCACCGATGCTTGGACCTCACCGAATCACAAGGCATACATTGCCATTACCGTTCATTGCGAATATAACGGAAAGCCGGTGGCGATGCTCCTGGACATCGTTGAGGTGCCGGAATCACATACAGGCGCCAACCTCGCACTCGCATTTACCAAGGTTCTAAATGACTTCGGGATCGGCGACAAGGTCAGAACGTTCATCTAAGTCAATAATGGAAAACACTCATCTTTTGGAATAGGTTCTGAGTATCACTGCCGACAACGCGTCCTGCAACGACACGATGATCGACCACCTTCACACACTCCTCGACGACTTCCCTGGACCTGCGAACCAAACGAGATGTTTCCTCCATATCCTCAACATCGCAGCAAAGTCGATCATCAAGCAATTCGATGTGCCGACAGCCAACAGTAATGGCGCAGTGCTGGACAAGGCGGCACAGGCGCTTGCTGACTTAGCAGATGGTATCGATATTGAGGAGCGGGAAGTGTATGTGAGACAAGACGGTGATGACGAAGAAGTGGACGATCCACCACTGGATGCGTGGGCCGAGTTGCGAGGTGGATTGACAGAACAACTGAGGAACGAAATCGACTTGAGGATCCAGCCGGTGCGATCTATGTTGACTAAGGTGATTTCTATTTCTAGACTATTGATCCTGACTAATCATTTTGAACAAGCTGCGCAAGCTGGCATACGCGCTGACAAAATCGACCACCGGTCTCCTCCCACAGTGGTATAATAAACTTGTTTCCTGTCGTCTACCTCATCGTATTATGCCTCGAGACGTGTCAACTCGGTGGAACTCGACATTCGACATGCTCCACTTTGCACTCGAATACCGCTCGGCGATCGATGCGATAACCACGTCGCGCGATCTCCGGAAATACGAGCTATCTCCTGAAGAATGGGGGATTGCGAAAGAACTTAGAGATGTTTTGAAGGTACTTTTTTCACTCTATTCTTCCTTTTCATCGCTAAATTGTTTCTCATAGATTTTCAAGGACGCGACACTCTTCTTCTCGCGTGGCACCCCAAATCTTGCCACTGTCATCCCGGCAATGGACCATATTGACAAAGTTCTCACCACGACGTCTGACAACTCCCACCAATTCTCTCTCCCCATCCGTGCTGCTCTGGTCATTGGCAAGAACACAATCAACCGGTATTACAACAAGACCGACCACTCGGAGGTTTACCGCATCGCCATGAGTATGTACTATCATATTTACATATTTTCGTTTCCAATGCCCGTTATTGGATAGTCCTTCACCCGCGACACAAGCTTGCGTATTTCAAAACACAAAATTGGGAAGAACCTTGGATTGATACTGCCCACAACCTTGTCCGCGAGCAGTTCGAACGTTCGTATGCCTCAGCAGGTGTCGACTCGGACAACGACAACGACGATACCTCTACTGCAGACCCCATTGATAATGTGAGCGGCAGTGAGCCGTTTTTATTTTTCCTCTTATTTTTTCTGATTTACTGTCCTCCACAGTCGTTTTCGAGTAATATATTTGACAACTTGCCTGATCTAGCCCCAACCTCATCTGACCTCCGCGATGAACTTGATCGCTATCTCGCCGCCGACACTGAAGATGTCAGGGATGGCCTCATATGGTGGTATGAGAGACGTGACACCTTCCCATGTCTATCCCGAATGGCTCGGGATTATCTCTCGATTCCAGGTAATGTGTCCAACTGCACCTTGGGCCATCGCTCATTACTCACTGCTTTTACTAGCAACTTCAATTGATGTCGAACGCGTGTTCAGCCAAGGTCGACTTCTCCTTTCGCATGTACGCAGCCGCCTCTCGGTTCACTCGACGCGTGCCCTCTTATGCGTCGGCACTTGGAGTGAGCTTGGCCTTATCAAAGACAGCGATGTCAAGGGATGCCTTGGTCTAGACGAAGTTTGTGGGGAGGAGGAGGAACTCACCGAAGACTGGGACGCCATTCCCACTTTTTAGACCCATCATGTTCTTGTTCGTGTTGTTGTTTCCACTGCCTCAGTGCAGTTAGCTTGAATCGTACGTGCGTTAGTATGTGAATTCGTGTGGTCTGCCAGTACCGGTTTTCGCGTTGACTTGTCCATCTCCCCCGGTGCACATACCCATTCTCGACTAACCTGCGCACACCTACACCATACAGTCCTCAACACGTTCAGTATCTTCCTGAACTAGACCCGTGCCTTGCGATTCGACGACAAGCCGGATTACTTTATTTACGCAAACTCTTCCGCGATCTCTTCAGTGTTCAGTATCTTCCTGAACTATACTTGTGCCTTGCGATTCGACGACAAGCCGGACTACTCTACCTACGCAAACTCTTCCGCGATCTCTTCAGTTCAGTATCTTCCTGAACTATACCCGTGCCTTGCGATTCGACGAGTCGACGACAAGCCAGATTACTCATACCTACGCAAACTCTTCCACGATCTCTTCACCCGCAACGGTTACCAGTATGAGTGTGTTCAGTCTGAGTGTGGTACCATGCGGGTACGGGTACTTGACAAACCCGCACGCACCCGCGAAACCCGCCGTCAACCCGCGTCAACCCGCATCAACCCGCCACCCGTACCCGCGTCAACCCGTACCCGTGGCTAACGGGTACGGGTTTTGGCGGGTACGGGTACGGGTTGGGTCGAGTTGACCCCAGGGTTACCCGTGGTAATCCCTAGTGCTGACTGCTGTAGGTGTTGGCGAAGGAAGGAGGGATGGAACGGGGGTAATTGGACGACTGGGGCTTGGTTGAAGGGGCTCGGGAAGCGACATGGGTGACGGTGGCGTGTTCTGGATGATGACAGTAGGCTGGACTGAGATGGGGAGTAGGTCGTCGAGGACATAGTGTACTTGGACTGGAGAGTGGGACATGAGTAGGTGGGAGTGTATGAGTGGGAGATGGGGACGTCTCTTGGGAGTGTCCTGTGCTTATATGCACTTCTCTAGCGGGGTTTGAACGTTTGAACTCCCGAATTGCTTCATCCGCAAAGACGTCATCCTTCGAGACCCATTGGTTATCGGAGTCAGGGTATCCGCGCCACTTGACCAAATACTGCAGTTTCTTTGTTCTGCCGAAGCGCCGAGAGTCTAGAATCTTCTCGACTTCGTATTCCTCTTCGCCATCAATCAGATCTGGTGGTGGGCGCTGATAGTTGGGTCCGTGTGTGGGAGTTTCGCGATAAGGAGTCAGGAGGTCCGTGTGGAATACTGGATGGATGCTCCACTGCGTGGGAAGTTCTAAGCGGTAGTTGACTGCGGACATCACCTGAGTGACCTTGAATGGGCCATGTCTTCTGGGCGCAAGCTTTGTGGTTGGTTGATTGGTACGTAGGTGGCGTCCTTCTAGCCATACCAGGTCTCCTATCTGGTACTTGGGCGTATCTTTGTGCTTGATCCACCCCTGCTGCGCTTTGATCATCAGTTCCTGGGCGCGCGTTCTAGCCTCTTGGAACTGTTTGATGCGAAGTGCTACCTGTGGTATAGGGGAGGGGCGATCGGTCCAATCAGCGCGCGGGTTGTAGCCCATGAGGATATTAAAGGGGGACTCCCTAGTGGACTCGTTGGGCCAGTTGTTGTGTGTGAATTCTGCCATAGGTAGATAGCGTGTCCAGTTGTCCTGTCTTTCGTTAACCCAAAACCGTAGGTATTGTTCTAGCCATTGGTTAGTTCGTTCTGATTGTCCGTCCGTTCGTGGGTGGTAGGCTGTGGATATGTTTTGTTCGATGCCCAGGATCTTGCATAGTTCGCGTGTGAATTTTGATGCGAATCGGGGGTCTCGATCACTAATGATCCGCGCTGGTAGTCCGAATCGGGTGAAGACGTGTTTCACGTACAGGGCCGCTGTTCCTTCTGCGCTTATCTCCTCAAGGCACGGGATGAATATTGCTGCTTTAGAGCAGTCGTGGTCCGTTACCGTCAGTATGGAGTCGCAGCCGTCTGCTTGTGGCAGTTTGGTGATAAAGTCCAGGGCTATGGTTTCGAACGGCATTGCTTCTTTTCTGGGGAATATGGGTTGTAGGGGTGCGCGCGTGGGTCGGTTGTTAACCTTGATTCGTTGGCAATCGGCGCATCCCTTGACGTAGTCCAGTACTTCTTGTCGGAGGCCTGGCCACCAGTAATATCGTTCTACCATTTTGATTGTTCGGTTGATTCCGGGGTGGCCGTGGACCGGTGGGTCGTGGTGCGTTCGTACATCTGTATTTGCAGTAGGTGTTCAGAGCTGTTCAGAGCCGTTCAAGGACAGTCTGAACAGCTCTGAACGCTCTGAACACCTAATTGTGCTTACAGATGTATGATGCGCTGTCGTTTGTGTGCATCCCCTGTGACTACGCGTCGTCCGTCTTTGTACCAGGTACCTTCGACTTTCTTTAGCTTATGGGGGTCTACCCATCGTTTCAGTGTCATTTCGTCTTGGGTGTATACCAGGTTAGTTGGTTCCATCTCTGCGACGTTGATAACGTGTTGTGTGTGCGTTGGGTCGTCCGTTGTGTCGATTTTGGTAGCTCTGACGAACACGTGATCTGGAAGTACCGTGACTTGTTCGTTGTCATGTTCCCCTTGGTCGTAATCCGGTCGTCTTGATAATGTGTCTGCATGTCCGTTGGCTGTTCCTTTGATGTGGTGAATTTCTATGTCGTATTCTGCCAATTCTAGTACTTCCCTGGCTACGCGACGGCTGATTTTCTGGGGGTGCCTCCAGTATTGTAAGTTCATGTGATCGGAGAAGACTTTGATTTTGTGTGGTGATCCGGCGAGGTATTGTCTCCAATTCCGCAATGCTTTTACAATGGCTAGGAGTTCCAGGTCGTAGATGTCGTAGTTCCTTTCCGCTGCGTTGAGGGTGTTTGAGTAGAATGCTATTGGGTGTCGTTTGTTGTCTGTTCCTTTTTGGAGGAGTACTGCTCCGACCGCATATCCAGATGCATCAACTTCCAGTTCGAACTGTTTGTCTAGTTCCGGGTGTTTGAGTACGGGTTCCTCGGTTACCAATGCCTTAAGCTTGTCGAATGCTTGTTGTTGTTCCGTTCCCCATTGCCAATCGGTGTCCTTGCGCGTGAGTTTGTTGAGTGGTCGTGCGTGCGTGGCGAAGTTTCGGATGAAAGCGCGGTAGAAATTGCAAAAACCTAGGAAGGATCGTACCTGTTTGACGGTTTTTGGTATGGGCCAATCTGTTATGCCGGAAATTTTGATGGGGTCCATGCGAATCACCCCCTTTTCAATGATTACCCCCAGGTAATCGAGGGAAGGAGAGTGAAAGGTGCATTTCTCGAGCTTGAGGTAGAGGTCGTGTTGTTCCAGTAGGTCCAGTATGTCGTGTACCGCTTCGGTGTGTGCCTGTTCCGTGGTTGATGTTGCGATACCGATGTCGTCCATATAGACTCGGATGATGGTTCCCTTCTTCTCGTGATGGTCGATAAGGGGTTGGCATAGGGCGTTCATCATTTCTTGGAAGGTGGATGGGGAATTGGTCATGCCGAAATACATCACCACTGGTTCGAAGAAGCCGTATTTGGTTTTGAACGCTGCCTTGTACTGGTCGCCGTCTTTAACCAAAATGTTGTTGTACCCTTGTCGAACGTCAAACTTGGAGAATATCCACCCCGAACTAAGGCTTGCGATGAGTTCTGGTATGAGGGGGAGTGGATACTGATTGCGTATGGTCCATTTGTTGAGTGTCCTATAGTCCTGCACCGGGTGTAGTTTTCCGTCCTTCTTTTTCACGAAGAAGAATGGGGATGCGTACGGGGATTTAGAGTGGCGTATATATCCTTTTGCCAGTTGTTCGTCCAGGAATTCCCTGAGTGCTTTGTCTTCTGCTTGGTTTACGGGGTATACCTTGCAGTCGAATGAGTCGGGTGCGTCTGGTTTAAGTTCGATGGCGTGGTCCCAGGGTCTGGAAGGTGGGAGGCGCTGGGATTCTTCCTCGCTGAATACTTTGGCGTGTCTTTTGTATTCCTCGGGTATTTCCTTTTTCTCCGTGTATTGCTGTGCTGCTATTGCCATGTCTGTTGCCGTTGTTCGTAGGTGTACCGGTAGGGATTGTTCTTCCAGCTCCTGGAAAGCCCGCTTTTTGTTTTCTTCCTCGATTTCTACTATGAGTCGTTGAAGTTCTGTGAGCCCGAATGGTTTGAGCGGGTTGGTGGTTCGAATGACGATGGGGTATTGTTTGGTGTCGAGGGTGGCTGTTCCCCATTGGATCCTTGGTTGGAAGGTCGCGAGCCATGGGTATCCTAGTATGAGATCTTCTCCACCTATGTTGGTGACCAGGAAGCGGATGTCTTTGAGCTTTCCGTCAGTTTGTACATTAAGGTCGACACAATGAGTGATTTTCCCTCCTTTATTGTGTGTTCCATCTATGTTCCAGATGTTGCGGGGACGCTCTAGTATTTTGGTTCCTAGATGCATCCGTTTGACAAAGTCCGGATGTATGAAGTTGTCGGTGGCTCCGGAGTCCACCAGTGCTTTTCTTTCGGCCATGAAGTTACTCGTGCGGATCGAAACTGGAACATGCATAGATCGATAGCTAGGGATTACCACGGGTCGGCAAAACCCGCCCGGGTAGCGGGTAAGGGTTTGCCGGGTGCGGGTCAGGGTCAGCGATCTCAAACCCTTGCAAACCCGTACCCGTGGCACGGGTACCCGCGGGTATCATCTGGTGATAATATACAGTACTCATTGTCGCATAGTCCAAAAAAAGACAGAAAAAATACATTGCATAGGATATATCTACAGGAAGCCAGTACAGGACTACCCTGTCGCCGCCGCTATCCCTACTGCCCACCCTACACCCTTGTCGCCGTCGCCGTCGCCATTTCTGTCTCCGCGCTACACCGTACCGTCGTCATCGTCGCTGTTGTCGTCACTGCACCGCCGTCGCTGTCGTCGTTGCTATTGCCGCATCGCCGTCATCATTACTGTTGTGGTTATCGGGGGAGCGGCGTGTGGAGGGGCAGTGGCGTGGTTGGGAATCCACGCGGGGCAGCGGTTTCGGTGGTGATACCGACAATGGCGGCCCATTGGCAGGTGTTTTGCCAGGGAAACTGTGTGGGAATAAATGTCAGCGTCAGCGGTCGTAGCTTGGATGGACCAATACTCATCTATTTTGGGTTTGTGAGGGTGGCCCCGTTGTCGGTGTCTCGTCCTGCGGTAGGCGCACGCTGGTTTGTAAGAGCGATGGCTGGTCGCTGGTCGGGACTACAATATTGGTCTATGAGTGGCGAAAAGCTTCCCACGCTCAGGTTCGGGCCAATCAACGACTTGTTTTTTTTTTCAACTCCACATTTTACTTTACGCTCTGTAGTCCCGCTACTTCCGTCCTTTTCCCCGATGTAACAAGTCGCAATCCGCTCAGCACTGGAGGCTACAACTCCATGCAGAGGCGAAGACAACGAGCTACGTCAGGCATCTTCTTTGGTGCCGTCGTAATCGCTGTCTTCTCGCTGCAGTGGAACGTGCGATGGTAGCAGACTCGGACGGCCCCACCACTCGACAATGACGATGCCCGCCACAAGCGATGTGGGCTTCCTACCACGATTATACCTCGGCCACGTGCGATCCCGACCCTGACTCGACCGCCTACTACCCCTACCCCGGGCCACTGGCAACCCGATCCCAGAACCACTACCACCGCGACCGGGGTATCCTACCCACGCAAGATGAGGCCAATACACTGCGACCCCAACCGCGATGAGGAGGACACGGGCAATGACAGTAGCCCGTCGTGGTGGCAATGTCGACGCGATGACGACCACTCCGAGTCGTATGTATCTCATGTCATGCCCTCCTTTCTTGTCCACCACTCTATCATTGGTTTTGTCGTCATCGGCGTCTAGGGCAGAAAATGTGTGTCCGTATATGCCTCCGTCACCTCACTTTCCTACAACACCCAACTCGATTCCCTCATTCCCTTCGTGTTGACTACCGACCGCAACGACAACGATCATGGGCTGACGACGACAACGACGATCGCGACCACCAGCGGCGAGGCGGCAATGGCAGCGACGGAGACAAAAGGCCACCGCGACGGCAACAGCGTGTAAACCAGTATTGACTCTTAACTACATTCTCTCGCCTCTGAATAAATTTGTTTTGTAACTTGTCAAACCCGCTAGTACCCGCCGAACCCGCTATCAACCCGTCAAAACCCGCCCAAACCCGTAACCCGTACCCGACAAAACCCGTACCCTTGGTCAGGGGTACGGGTTTTGGCGGGTACGGGTACGGGTAGCCTCCGAGTGACCCCAGGGTTACCCGTGGTAATCCCTATCGATAGCGCGTTATGAACGACGAGTTACAATTGACTGCCCTCACCCAGGCCGTTGGGTTCAGGTGTTTGGAAAATCCTGGCTCCCTGCCATATTTCTAGCGAACATCTCTCTCCCTTCCTCCGGGAGTTCCGCAATTCTCCCCATGATATCCTCCACTTGTTGGGCTGATGTGGTGCCGCGGTTGGCTTGTACTGGTTCGTCGAGGTTGATGAGGGGTTCCCCTATGACGCTTGGTGGTGCGGTGGGTACCTCTTCGATGTACGCGCCTCTTCCTTGGGGGTTTCCCTGGCGTGCTTGACGTGGTTGCTGGCATTCTCGTGAGAAGTGACCCTTCTTTCCACAGTTGTAACATGTTACGTCCCTTGTGTTAAAGACGCCTCGTCCTCCCCTTCCTCTAGCAAGGAACCCTCCGCGCGGTGGGAGAGGTGGTCTTCCCTGGGTGTAGTTCCTCCATTCCTGAGGATTGTTTGGGTTTGCTTCTTCGGATCCTGCAACTCTGGCGCGGATTCTTCCTGGCGTGGTGTCCATGGCATCAGGGTGGTTGCGGTATTGTTGCCATCCTTGATTCTGTCTTGGAGGTGGCTGAAACCTTGCGGGTTGTTGTTGTTGTTGTTTTGGACGTTGTGCCAGCTGTCTTCCGAATCCGTCCACTCGCGCTTTCATGTGGAGGTACCGTTTCTGTTGCTCGATTAGAGCGTTCTTCCACTGGTGGTAGGTTACTGGGCTGTGGAATTGATATGCATTGCGGTACAGATCGAGGGGTACACCTCTGGTGAATTTGTCGAGTACCAGGGGGTCGTCCAGGCGGTAGTCAGCCTGTCGAACGAGCTTTTCGAATGCTGTTACGTAGCTGTCGATATCTCCTCCCGCCATTTTGAACCCTTTGTCCAACTCTAGTCTGGCGCGTTCTTGTTCCATGTTGTCTCGGAACTGTCGTTTGAATGCGAGTTCTACTGCGCTCCATACCCATGGGTCGGTCCTGTCTGGTCTAGTCTCAATCCATTTCTGGGTTTCTGAGGTCCATTCGTCAACCAGGGGTCCTTGAATGTAGGTGAGGAACATCATTGCTTTGATGTATGGGCTTTGGAGGCTTCGGTTTGCTATGTTTACTTGTGCGAACCGGTTCCATTGAGAGAGGAATGCTTGCGCTTTGTCTCGATCGCCTGTGAAGATAGGTGGTTCTTTGCCAATGAACCTGTCGGTGAGGTGAGGGATGTCTGCAAATCCCGGGTGTGGGAGGCCTTGTGCATCGTCTCCTCCTCCGTGGTCCCCGTCGTCTCCTCCTCCTGGGTTTCCATCTCCCGGGTCTCCTCCAGGTGGGTTTCCTTCTGGTTGTCGTGGCTGATCTTGTGGGGTGAACAGGGCCGTTCTAATCTGGGTAGGTACTTGGGTGATTGTAGAGGTCATGACTGGGATGGACTTAGCAATATTTTCTAGTGCTAGTTCTTCTGCTTCGTCCTTGTGGATGTAGATATCTTCGGGGTTACTTGCAAGTGATGGGGATGGTGCTGGTGTCTTTGGTGTGGGGGATCGTGCTGGTTCTTCGTATTGTCCGTCGATGAGGCCCCACTGATCTCTGGTTACTACGTTGCTGGCTAGGATGTCAAGGCGGAGTCCTCCTCCTGCGGGTCGAAGTACTTTGTATTTATTGTGGAGGTCGTCCCAACGGATTTCTGTCCAGCAAGTGTTTTCGAAGTTGAATTCTACTGGGATGATGTGTCGGTTGCCTGATCGATCAAAATAATCGGTGACGTAGCCTGGTATCTCTGCGTCGTCTTTCCAAAATGCGGCCTCTAAGTATCTCTTTGGTACGTTTCACTCTCCTCGTCTGTCAATGTGATATGGTCTGAATGGGACCCAGTAGTCCTTGGTTGTCTTGGTAAGATTGGCCACGGTTGGGATCTTGGTCTTAATGTAGCGTTTACCACGAACGCTTGCCTGACTTAGGCTTCGGTGTGAGTGGTGATCTTCTTGGGGTTGTAATTACGGTTGGATCTGGCTTGGGGAAAATCCACTGGGTGTACTTGTAAGGCCCCGTTACCGTCTTCGTAGCCGTGTAGGTCGTCGCCTTGAGGTAGTAATGGAGGGGGGATTGCAACTACGCGAAGGTCTTCCCAAGTGTCGTGATCGATGACGTATAGGTGAGTGTAAGGGGCAGCGACGCGAGGGTTGAGGTACAGGTAGACGCGATGACAAGTGCTTCCGGGGGGATAGTTATCCACTGTCCGTAATGGACTAAGTCACGAGGGATCCCTTGGTCTGAGGGATATGTCGGACGACTCACTTCAAGGGGGAGGACCCTATAGAGCGAAGAACTGAAGGTGGTATTGAAGAAGACCAAGATGTCGTTCTTGGTCTTCGTAGTACTCTACTTATACAGATACACGCGGGCTTTCAAGCGCCGCTCCAAGAAGTACTAGCCAATAGCGTAAGTAGAGTAAACCCTAATACAGCTATCCTAGTGTGAGTCACATCGAGTCATGATCCGATCCGTTATCGTACACAATCACATGTGCCAGAGCTTACCCGGCTGACTGATCTTAATAAGTCCATGACGATCTACTGCTGACGCGGTGTCATACCCTTGACGTCAGTGTCCACTTCTGGGCCGAACGTAACACTTTGGTGCAGTCGTGGTCGGTTACCGTGAGGATTGAATCATGCCCTTGGGATATGGGTAGTTTAGTGATGAAATCGAGAGCTATGACTTCGAAGGGCTTAGCGTCGGTCACGGGTGTGATAGGAACTAAGGGTGCCCTCGTGGGTTGGTTATTGACTTTGTGGCGTTGGCACTCTGTGCATCCTTGGACGTATTCGGTGACATGCTTCAACATGTGTGGCCACCAGTGACTTCGCTCGATGATTCGAGCGGTACGCTTGATTCCTGGATGGCCGTACACGGGGGGTTGTGATGGTTGGCTATGATGGTGTGTATGGCGTTTTGTCCACCGGTGACTACTCGCGCGCCCTGTCGATACCAGATTCCGTCGACTTTCTTGAGCTTGTAGGGGTCTACCCATGGCCGTAGGGTGTTTTCGTCTTGTTCAAGCGTCTCTGGGATTTGTGTGGTTAGGTTCCGAATGAAGACTTTCTCCGGTAGTATGGTGACCCCTTTGTTGTTGTTTTCTCCTCGGTCGTAGTCTGGTCGTCTGGACAGGGCGTCCGCGCGGCCGTTGTTGGTTCCCTTGATGTGGTGGATCTCGAAGTCATACTCCATAAGTTCCAGGACTTCTCGGGCTACACGGCGACTTATCTTCTGAGGGGATTTCCAGTGCGTCAGGTTAAGGTGGTCCGAGAAGATTTTGATCTTGTGCGGGGATCCCGCTAAGAATGGTCTCCAGTGTCGCAGCGCTTTGACAATAGCGAGAAGTTCTAGGTCGTATATGTCATAGTTGCGCTCCGCTTCATTTAGTGTGGCTGAGAAATAACCAATGGGGTGCCGCTTTCCGTCTTTCTTCTTTTGTAGGAGGACTGCCCCTACTGCGTATCCAGACACGTCTACTTCGAGTTTGAATTGATCTGTCAAACTGGGGTGTGCGAGTACTGGTTCGTTGGTAACAAGGTCTTTAAGGGTTTGGAAGGCTTTCTCTTCGTCTTTACCCCACGTCCACTCGGTGTCTTTGCGCGTAAGTTTGTTGAGTGCTCGTGCGTATGTGGCGAAACCACGAATGAAGAGACGGTAAAAATTACAGAAACCGAGGAAGGAGCATACGTCGCGCACCTTTGTGGGGCGGGGCCAATCCCGTATGCCTGAAATTTTTATGGGGTCCATGCGAGTTACCCCCTTTTCAAGGATTACCCCCAGGTAATCCATTTGCGGTTGATGGAAGAGGCATTTCTCGGGTTTGAAGTAGAGGTCGTGGTCGAGGGCTACTTGGAGTACAGCGCTGACAGCTTCGATATGGGCATGTAGACCTGCTGCTTCCGTGGTCGCTATGCCAATGTCGTCCATATATACCCGAATGATGGTACCGTGTGACTGGTAATGGAGGATGGTGTCCCCTAGGATGTTGTTCATCATATTTTGGAAGGTCACTGGTGAGTTGGTAAGTCCGAAGTACATGACGAGGGGTTCATAGAGTCCGTATTTGGTTTTGAATGCGGCTTTGGGTTCATCACCTTCTTTGACTCGTATGTTGTTGTACCCCCATCGTACGTCGAGTTTGGTGTAGATGTGTCCGTTTCCCAGGTCGTTAATGAGCTCCGCCATGAGCGGTAATGGGTATTGGTTACGCACGGTGCATGCGTTGATCTTTCAATAGTCCTGTACGGGTCGTAGCTTGCCGTCCTTTTTCTTGATGAAGAAGAAAGATGACACATATGGTGACTTCGAAGGTCGTATGTAGCCCATTTTGAGTTGTTCATCGAGCCATTTGCGGAGCTGTTCGTCTTCGTCTTGTGACATGGGATAGATTTTGCAGTCGATGCTAGCCGGTGTTCCTGGTTTGAAGTCAATTGCGTGATCCCATGGTCGCGAGGGTGGAAATCGATGAGATGCTTCTTCGCTGAAGATTTTGGTGAAGCGTTGGTACGGTTCGGGTATGACGGCTGCCACTGTGTGTTGGTGGGCTGCGATGGCCAGTTCGGTAGCGGTGGTACATATCTGGCATTCATCTTCCAGTTCTTGTACTATGTCTTCTGCCTCTTCTTGCGTAACCGCTAGGGATTACCACGGGTAACCCTGGGGTCAACTCGACCCAACCCGTACCCGTACCCGCCAAAACCCGTACCCGTTAGCCACGGGTACGGGTTGACGCGGGTACGGGTGGCGGGTTGATGCGGGTTGACGTGGGTTGACGGCGGGTTTCGCGGGTGCGTGCGGGTTTGTCAAGTACCCGTACCCGCATGGTACCACACTCAGACTGAACACACTCATACTGGTAACCGTTGCGGGTGAAGAGATCGTGGAAGAGTTTGCGTAGGTATGAGTAATCTGGCTTGTCGTCGACTCGTCGAATCGCAAGGCACGGGTATAGTTCAGGAAGATACTGAACTGAAGAGATCGCGGAAGAGTTTGCGTAGGTAGAGTAGTCCGGCTTGTCGTCGAATCGCAAGGCACAAGTATAGTTCAGGAAGATACTGAACACTGAAGAGATCGCGGAAGAGTTTGCGTAAATAAAGTAATCCGGCTTGTCGTCGAATCGCAAGGCACGGGTCTAGTTCAGGAAGATACTGAACGTGTTGAGGACTGTATGGTGTAGGTGTGCGCAGGTTAGTCGAGAATGGGTATGTGCACCGGGGGAGATGGACAAGTCAACGCGAAAACCGGTACTGGCAGACCACACGAATTCACATACTAACGCACGTACGATTCAAGCTAACTGCACTGAGGCAGTGGAAACAACAACACGAACAAGAACATGATGGGTCTAAAAAGTGGGAATGGCGTCCCAGTCTTCGGTGAGTTCCTCCTCCTCCCCACAAACTTCGTCTAGACCAAGGCATCCCTTGACATCGCTGTCTTTGATAAGGCCAAGCTCACTCCAAGTGCCGACGCATAAGAGGGCACGCGTCGAGTGAACCGAGAGGCGGCTGCGTACATGCGAAAGGAGAAGTCGACCTTGGCTGAACACGCGTTCGACATCAATTGAAGTTGCTAGTAAAAGCAGTGAGTAATGAGCGATGGCCCAAGGTGCAGTTGGACACATTACCTGGAATCGAGAGATAATCCCGAGCCATTCGGGATAGACATGGGAAGGTGTCACGTCTCTCATACCACCATATGAGGCCATCCCTGACATCTTCAGTGTCGGCGGCGAGATAGCGATCAAGTTCATCGCGGAGGTCAGATGAGGTTGGGGCTAGATCAGGCAAGTTGTCAAATATATTACTCGAAAACGACTGTGGAGGACAGTAAATCAGAAAAAATAAGAGGAAAAATAAAAACGGCTCACTGCCGCTCACATTATCAATGGGGTCTGCAGTAGAGGTATCGTCGTTGTCGTTGTCCGAGTCGACACCTGCTGAGGCATACGAACGTTCGAACTGCTCGCGGACAAGGTTGTGGGCAGTATCAATCCAAGGTTCTTCCCAATTTTGTGTTTTGAAATACGCAAGCTTGTGTCGCGGGTGAAGGACTATCCAATAACGGGCATTGGAAACGAAAATATGTAAATATGATAGTACATACTCATGGCGATGCGGTAAACCTCCGAGTGGTCGGTCTTGTTGTAATACCGGTTGATTGTGTTCTTGCCAATGACCAGAGCAGCACGGATGGGGAGAGAGAATTGGTGGGAGTTGTCAGACGTCGTGGTGAGAACTTTGTCAATATGGTCCATTGCCGGGATGACAGTGGCAAGATTTGGGGTGCCACGCGAGAAGAAGAGTGTCGCGTCCTTGAAAATCTATGAGAAACAATTTAGCGATGAAAAGGAAGAATAGAGTGAAAAAAGTACCTTCAAAACATCTCTAAGTTCTTTCGCAATCCCCCATTCTTCAGGAGATAGCTCGTATTTCCGGAGATCGCGCGACGTGGTTATCGCATCGATCGCCGAGCGGTATTCGAGTGCAAAGTGGAGCATGTCGAATGTCGAGTTCCACCGAGTTGACACGTCTCGAGGCATAATACGATGAGGTAGACGACAGGAAACAAGTTTATTATACCACTGTGGGAGGAGACCGGTGGTCGATTTTGTCAGCGCGTATGCCAGCTTGCGCAGCTTGTTCAAAATGATTAGTCAGGATCAATAGTCTAGAAATAGAAATCACCTTAGTCAACATAGATCGCACCGGCTGGATCCTCAAGTCGATTTCGTTCCTCAGTTGTTCTGTCAATCCACCTCGCAACTCGGCCCACGCATCCAGTGGTGGATCGTCCACTTCTTCGTCATCACCGTCTTGTCTCACATACACTTCCCGCTCCTCAATATCGATACCATCTGCTAAGTCAGCAAGCGCCTGTGCCGCCTTGTCCAGCACTGCGCCATTACTGTTGGCTGTCGGCACATCGAATTGCTTGATGATCGACTTTGCTGCGATGTTGAGGATATGGAGGAAACATCTCGTTTGGTTCGCAGGTCCAGGGAAGTCGTCGAGGAGTGTGTGAAGGTGGTCGATCATCGTGTCGTTGCAGGACGCGTTGTCGGCAGTGATACTCAGAACCTATTCCAAAAGATGAGTGTTTTCCATTATTGACTTAGATGAACGTTCTGACCTTGTCGCCGATCCCGAAGTCATTTAGAACCTTGGTAAATGCGAGTGCGAGGTTGGCGCCTGTATGTGATTCCGGCACCTCAACGATGTCCAGGAGCATCGCCACCGGCTTTCCGTTATATTCGCAATGAACGGTAATGGCAATGTATGCCTTGTGATTCGGTGAGGTCCAAGCATCGGTGGCAAAATTTAGTTTGCCGTGATATTCCTAGCCATAGGTGAGTATGCAAATCGCGTCTTGTCATTGTCAAAGGTGTAACTTACTTGCAACATCTTTGCAATCTTTCCACGAACATGCACAAAGACGTTTTTGACGTCCCGTGACAGGGTCTGTGCCGACGGAATATGATATCCCGGCCTCCCTGTCTTGATGAGAGCGCGGAATCCACGGTCATTCACGATCTGGAATGGCCGTTTACTCTCGGCGATCCAACGGATGAACTCGACACTGAGGAGTTGTTTTTAGGTATCTATTCTCAAGACCAGGGGACAAGACTTACCGGGCTTCTGCCTTGGTATGTTGGCGGTGACTGTAAGTAACTTTACCTTTTGCCGCGCGTTGAAAGACCGAAGTAATTGACCCATCAATTCTTTTGTTGTGACTTAGAGCCTCACGAGCAGCCTTTAAGTCTCGTGCGTTGTAAGCTGCGGCCACCGCCTCGGCGCCCCAGCAACGTACTGCGTGTCGACGCAGGTTGCTTGTCGACTTCGCATCGCCCTTGTCAAGGAATCGGCGAACCATGCCGCGGCACCTCCGGGCAGCGCACTGGAATACATGGGCCTTACGACGACTGACGTACTCAATCATCGGTGTGGGCTTGAAGAACGCGTAAACTGGTGAGTCCCATTCTTTGGATAGCCGATCTGCAAATAAATCAATTTGCAGAACCTGTAAATTAAATGCAACACTCACCGAGCTCAGTGTCATCGTCTTCCTCGATCACTTGCACAGACTCGTCATCGCTGTCACTGCCCACTTCAATTGGCTCGGTTTCAGACGCGGCGTCACCATCACTCTTATCCGCAACTTCGGGGGTAGAGTGTTGAGCATGGGATTGGGCACAGGGAGGAGAGGCGGGCGCTGCAACGTCCGAGTTGCCCGTCTTCCTTATCGTCAAGGTAGCGGAATTCGTACTGGACTGAGTACTAGTAGCGGTCGTAGTCGTTGCCAATGTTGTCTTCGGTTTCTTTCTGGCCAAGGGATCACCATTTTCAGTGGCGCGTTTGGTGGGCTTTCGCTTGCGTGACCCTTCAATCGAGTTGGCAGACATTTGTGCGAAGTAATGGGTACACAGGTGAGGAGGAAAGTGCAGGACGGTGTATTGACAGGGCAGATCAAGCGAGGTGTTTAAGTACATTTGGCACGGACCGTACAGTACAGTGCTAAATCCTACCTATTGTGAGGCAATGGAGAGGGGGGAATGGGTACAACGAAGTCGAAACAGGGTGACATCGACTGTAAGGAACGGGCGGGACTAGGAAAGGGATAGCACACAGTTGAAACATGAAAGGGATCACGAAGAATATTGCGCAGCATAGAAAGATTGATCTGGCTGAGCAAGTCATGGAAAGAAAATACGAAAAGGCTGAAGGACATACCAAAAAAAGGATAGACAAACGGCAGCAGTATCGAGCGCTTGCAGAACCGTGCACTTGAGGCCCATCATGAGGGGCAAGGAACGAGAGCGGGACGACTTGTTGAGTCATTGTGCAGTCGAAAAGGCTGAAGGACATACCAAAAAAAGGATAGAGTCGAAAGACAAACAGCAGCAGTATCGAGCGCTTGCAGAACCGTGCACTTGAGTTGAGGCCCATCATGAGGGGCAAGGAACGAGAGCGGGACGACTCGTTGAGTCGTTGTGCAGCCGGTCTGTGGCGCGGGCTTGTGGTAAAGTGGTATGGTGCACGGCGTGCGCCTGAGGTGAGAACCGTGAGATGAGACCCGAGGGCTCAGCGCTCAGGGGCAAGGAACGAGGGTGACAAAAATAGCAGTGGTAAGACCGTGAGAGTGTGTGTTGGAGGTTGGAGGAAAGGAAAGAATACCCGCGGGAACCCGTGCCACGGGTACGCACAGGTACGGGTTTGCAAGGGTTTGAGATCGCTGACCCTGACCCGTACCCGGCAAACCCTTACCCGCTACCCGGGCGGGTTTTGCTGACCCGTGGTAATCCCTAGTAACCGCGTTGGCGATTGTGGTTTGTGACTCCGTGGGGTTAATTGATCGGAGTACCACAGGGAGCATGCCTTCGTGGATAGTGGCGTGAGCCCAATTGATGGTTGGCTCATAGGTGGCTAGCCAAGGGTACCCGAGTACGATTTCTTCATTTCCGATGTCGGTGACCAGGAACCTCATAACTCGGTTAATTCCATTGGTTTGGACATCTAAGTCGACGAAATGAGTGATGGACCCAGCTTTATTCTCGGTGTTATCTATGTTCCATATCTTTTTGGGCCGCTCGAGGATTTGCAATCCGAGGCCCATGCGTTTAGCGAACGCTGGTTTTATGAAATTGTCGGTGGCTCCTGAATCGACGAGCCCTTTTATGTCGGCCATGGAGTAACTTGTACGAATTGAGACTGGAATTCGAAGCGAACGATAGCAAGTCATGATTACAGAGTTACAATTAACTGCCCTCACCCAGGCCGATGGGTTTAGGCCTCCTGAAAACCCTCTTGGGTCCATAGGTCTTTGAATATGAGGTCTTTTACCTCGTCACTCGCCCCTCGTATAGTATCCATCCACCCTTTTGCTTGTTCTTCGGCTGTGGTCTCCGCGCGTCTTGCAACTACTGGTTCTTGGCTGTAGTAGTCCGTTTCCGCGCCGCAACTCATACTAGCGCGTGGTTGATACTGTTGTCTCTGTCTCCTGGGGCGCATGCAGTCTCGTGAGAAGTGGCCAGGGCTGTTACAATTGTAGCAGATGACTTCCCTCATGTCTCTGTGCTGTCCTCCTCCCCTTGTCTGCCCAGGTCCTCCTTGTGGGGGGAATGGTGGTTTGGGATCTCCCACCATGGCGAGCCTAGCTCGGGTTCTATCTGCCGATGTATCCATCACGTTTGGGTCGTATCGTGGCGGTGGGAAGTGAGGTGGTCCCCAGGACGGGGCGTATCCGCGTGGTTGGTTCTGACGTGGGGGTGGTCCTCGGGATGGTGTGCTGGTGAGATTAAGTCGAGCGCGCAAGTGGATGTATTGCTTTTGTCGGCGTATGGCCGCATCCTTCCATTCGTTGAAGCTTTGTGGGTCGTCTAGCTTGTAGATTTTGGTGAACAGGGCCTTGGGTAGCCCCGCCGTGAAGTGGTCCAGGGTTTGGCGGTCGTTGAGGCGATAATCAGCCTTCCGTGCGAGTTGTTCGAAGTTGGTGATGTACGAGTCAATGTCATCTCCGATCATTTTGAAACCCTTGGCTAGGGTGGCTTGCGCTTCCTCTTGTTCGAGGACGTTTGAGAAACAGTCCGTGAACCCCGCGGTTAGTGTATTCCACAGGTATTCATCGTATCTGCTCCGTCCATGGCGAAGCTCGTTGTTGAGCCATTGTAGGAACCCAAGTGTCCAATTTGCTACTTGAGGTCCTTTGATGAAACCTAGGAAGAGTAGGCATCGTCGATAGACATTGGTCATGATCGGTGCTTCTACGTTCTGTCCCCAGTAAATGTGCCATTGAGTGAGGAAGGATTCGTACTCTTTGCGATTGCCATCGAAGACGCTTGGGGTTTCTCCGGCTAATCTCTCTGCTCCGTGATGTGGGCCTGCAGGGGGTCCTGCTGGTGGTGGTCCTCCTGGCGGGGGTGGTGGTCCACCTCCGAAGGGGTTGCCTCCTCCTCCACTGAAGTGCGGAGGTCCTCCCCCTCCTGGTGGGTTTGGTGGTTCTTGACCAAAGCCTCCTCCTGGCCTTCTGGGTGGAGCGGGTTCGTTGGCTCCTGGTGGTGGGTCTGGGAGATCGGGTCCTACTGCGCGGAATATGGCCGCGTCGTCCGCCGTCATGCAGTGTCCCGTGGTGGGGTTAATGGGTCGTAAATAGGCTTCAGCCTCTTCGGTGATGCGTCACACTTCTTCGGTTGCGAGTTCCTCTTGGGTTATGGTGGCGGTAGCCATTTCTGCGGGTGCGTGTACGTGGATTGTCTCTGGCTCGTTCAGGCGTAGGGACTCAGCTGTCTGTATCACTTCTTCGATCTCCGATTCGTCTCCTCCGTTGGAGGTTCCTTCGTCGCCGCTTGTTTCTGAGGGAGCTGGGGTTCTGGGTTCGGAGGTGCTGGGTTCTTCTTCTGGTTGTTTGTCGATTCGTCCCCACTGTTCTCTGGTAGGTAGTCCTCTGGCGTCGATGTTGCAGTTGAAGTTTCTTCCTGCTGGTCGTACTGCGTCGAACCGATTGTCTATGGGGTTCCACGTAATCTCCACCCAGCAAAGGTTGTCGAAGTTGAACTCAACTGGTCTATATTGGGTGGGTCCCGATGCGAAGTCTACGAAGTATCCGGTTTCCCCTCGGTATTCTCTCCACCTAGCTGCTCCTAGGAATTGTACTGGTACGTTGCGGTCTCCCCTTCGTTCAAGGGAGTAGGTTTGAAAGTTCCTCCACTGGTCTCGAGTTGTGAACGCCACAGTGAGGGATCTTGGTCTTAATGTTACGCCACCACTGGCGTTAGTCCGACTTGGACTTCGAAAGGGCGTTCACGACTTAGCGAATATCCTGATACAAGTCACGTGACTTGAACACGCGTACGCGGCGTCTGTTGAGGCACGTGACACGGGTAGTTCCGGCACTAGGACATTCGAGTCACTAGGCAATCGATGAAGGCGACTTGCTCCAAAGAGACAAGCAAAAGCACGCGTGAGAGATGAGGAGAGAGAGTGGTGATTGAAGAAGACCAAGATGGCGTATCTTGGTCTTACCGAGCCACTATTTATACATATACGAGGCAGCTTTAAAGCTCCTCCCGAATCCGTACGACGAGTAGCGTATGTAGCTCAAACCCTACTACAGCTATCCTAGGAATGAGTCATGCCACATCGGCATGTGATATCGTACAACTATGCTGACTGATACTCGAGTCCATGACGTATTACGACTTACTAAAGGAGTCATCACCGTATAGTAAGCGTCCACTTCGCGCGTCGTGACATCACAGGTCCATGGAGAGGGAGAAGGAGAGTCTGCCCTGCGCAGCAGGAGGTAGTACCTTAGTTTGTAGAAGTACTCGGGCGTGCGGGGGGATCAAAACCATGTATTGTAGTCGTTCCAAATACACATAATAGACCCAATCTTTTCTGCTTGAAATATAAGCCAGGTGTTTAATAAATAAGGACGGACTCAGCTGTGAATAAGCGAAAAATTAAGCCCAATTTCAGGAATTGAATCTACTTATTTACTTAACCGACTTGAACCTCGGCTATTCTTAATGCGCTTACTCCTACTTAGGGGTGGTTAAATCACTTATTACTTGAATAAGCAAAAAATTAAGCGAGTGTTGTCTTGCTGATGCAGTATATAGGCCATGTAATTACAACTTTACACCTCAGGTTATAGCAGAGACTTTCCCTCACAGATTTCGAACTTTTGGGCTCAGTGTAGCTCACTCCCTCGTGTTCCCAGTGTGCCGCACTTGCGCGCGGCCTTAGTAACTCGAATCCGACGTGTTCCCTACCACAGTGACCAACTATACAAAGTTTCGCACCGCGCCGAAGCGTGCGCGACCATTTCCGACCACTTGCGACCGACCGACCCCATTTCCCTTCCCGATGATACGACTACGCTCTCCTTGGGCCCTGAAAAGGGCTATTTTCACATTTTCTACTTACTTCCTGTGTTCGCTCATGCTCACCCGCTCTCTCGCGCTTTCTGTATGCTTTCTAAGTGCCATGTTCCCGTGCTCTCTGAGTGCTCGGCTTCCCTCTCATCCTGGACATTTCCCTTCGCATCTTAGCGTTCCCCTTCCCCCTCCTCATCTAATGTACCCTCTTTCCTTAGCCTGCATTCCCAGTATATAGGCCATGTATTTACAACTTTACACCTCAGACTCCTAATAGTAGACTTCTCCCCTCAGACTTTTGAGCTCAGTGAAGCTCATCCCTTGCATTCCCAAGCATGCTGCACTTGCGTGCGGCCTTAGAGACTCGAACCCGACGCGTTCCCAACCCCAGCGGCCAACTATGCGAAGTTTCGCGCCGCGCCGAAGCGTGCGCAACCGTTTCTGACCACCTGCGACCAGCCAACACCGTTCCCTCTCCCGACGTCGCCACACTTGCGCGCGGCTTTAGTCCTTTGACACCGACGCGTCCACAATCACTGCGAGCCCATATGCAACATCTCGTGCCCCGCGGAGGCCTGCGCGACCGCTCACGATGCTTCACATCAGAAAAAATACAAGTCGCTTTTTGAACCCCTTCTCGGCTTCCGGAAGTGGCAGAAGGGGCAGAAGCCGGGAAAGGGTTTCCTTTGCCGGAAGGCATGGCCTAAATCTTCCAAAGGGGGTAATACCTTTTGAAGGGCTGCTAGAAGGGTAATACCTTTCGAAGCCCTACTAGAAGGGATACCTGCAGCTTGATGAAAGATACCGAGAAGGTCACTCCAAAAATCATTCAAAAGAGCATAAAATTCTGCATAAATAATAGTACAGGGGACTACGCTGAATACACCGTCCCCGCCGCTGCCATTCCCATCGTCGTCTCAGTCGCTGCCTCTTCCACTGCCATTATCTCCTCTACCGTTACCTTCGCAGTCGTCATTGGTTGTGGTCATCCCCACCGTCATTGTCTTTGTCACACTCTCCGTTATTGTTGTCATTGTGGTTGCGCGTCGTCGTCATTGCCATAGCTGTTGGCATCACGGTGTCGGGGTTGTGGTGATGTGGTCAGGGTGGCAGTGGGGGAGCGTGGCTGGGCACGACGGGGCCAGTGGGTCGGTGTTGACGCGGTGACATGCCGCAAGTGACATGACGGCAGGTAAGTCGGGGTGGCTTGCATGTGCGCCAGCAGTGTTGTAGCTGCCGTTGTCCTACACTCGATGAGATAGTAAAGAAGAAAAAGTGCTTAGCTAAATATTTTACGAGTGGATAGAGTAGCAGCGAACGAGCTTGGGGTGCACACAAAGTGGTCAATGAGGTGTTGACAAGCGTGGAGGGTCACCTGTGGACGCGTGAGCAGGGATGGGGATAATATGGATGGAAAAGAAAAAAACTTACCATTTTGCGAGGTGGTCATTGCATGTCCCTCACACCCCTCGCAGGTATACGCGAGCTGTCCTGCCGTTCACGGTACCTAGTCAGAAGTAGACATGATGTGTGAGGGTGGGGGAGAAGGCAAAGGCAGGACACTGGTGCGGGTTCAAGCAACTACAGACTTACAATGACGTGGCGATGACGATGACGATGACCAGGGCAGTAGAGTCTAAGGACATCTTGCTGTGACTGGTGGACATGGTCTCTTGTATACAGCGCTATATGGACAGTTATGGTCATAAGGCGTGGTGCGAGGCAGCGGCAGTGGTGGTGAATGGAGACTTGGTACGCATGGGTAGTTGGATGGTTGATTGTCGCCTGGTGGAACGGGAAAACAGATTCCCACGATCACGATCGCCTATCAACAAACAACACGACTTGTCGCAGACCGAGTTGGTCGTACTCATCCTCTTGCTGTCTGTGGAGTGGAGACCGTGGCCACAATGAGCACGAAAACGCTTTAGTCTCTCCGCCTTCGCTCCCTCGCCCGTTCCTTCTCTTGCCTTCTCTCAAGTCCCTTGCCCTCTCGCCTCATAGTAGCTGCTGCCAACATCCTTCACCCACCACACCTGCCAATCCCACGTTGTGTGTCAGTGCATGGTGCACGTAACCTCCCCGCCACCGCTGTATTCACTTGGTCCGCAAACGATTGAGATAAGGTCTTTTATCTTACTTGAACTGGCACATGACAATGGCTGCCACAATGCCGCCGCTATCTCCTCCCCTCGTGCGTGTGCAAGCCATCCCCACTCATGACTCACCAACTACCAGCGCTCGCGGCATACTACCGCATCGACACCATTTCCCACGAACCCGCGAGCCCGGTCATGCCTAACCATGTTTCCCACTGCCGCGACTAGTCATCATGGCAACTGCCCCAGCCGCCATCACCCCAACACTGTGATTCTGACAGCTACGACAACGGCAGTGAGAACGACGCGCAACCACGACCGCGACGACGATGAAGTGGCGACAACACGACCGTGACAACCGTGAGGCGACGACTGCGACGGTGAAGCGCACGATGAAGACGACCCTCCACAACCGCAACGGCGATGACGATGATAACAACACAACAGGGATGGCCACGGCCACTGTGATGACGACATCAAGGCAGCGGCGATGGAGGTGACGACGACGGCAGCGGTAATGACGAGAATGGGGACAACGACGATGACAAGTCTGTAGGATTTGTTAATACATATGTAGATCATCACGCATAGGAGTGCATTCTAATATATCACTCTAATGTATTGTAAGAGCTGAGAAGTGGCAAGAAGGTCAGCGGTGATCTAAAAGCTCAAAGAAGGTATGGTAGAAGTAACCGGAAGGGGCAGAAAAGAGGAAGGGCGTCGAAGGGGAAGGGGAAGGGGATGTGATTTTGCTGATGCACACCCCCTAGACCTTGCGCTCATCTTAGACTGTTTCCTAGCATTCAGGGACAGTTTAGGGTAACACCGACCTCGCCGCACTCGCGCGCGGCACTAGCCCTTCTACACTGACGCGTTTGCTACTGCCGCGAACCTACATACGACATCTCGCGCCCCGCGGAGGCCTACGCGACCGCTTGCGACGCTTCACACCCCCAAATCCTGCGCGCACCATAGACCGTTTCCTAGCGATCAGGGATGGTTTAGGGTATCAGCAGATAGACATGGTGGAGGGACACATGTCGCGACGATGCTGGTGTCTCGTGAGTATGGGTAAAACTTGCGGGGATCGCGTGCCTGGCACACTTTGGTCAGTGTAGTCCATCCACACAGAACCACTATGCCGGTGCATACAACTACAATCGCAACCTCAACAACCTATCCCTGGCTGTCCGCCCCTCCCTCCAGTCACCCTTGATGAACACCTACCTTTTTCTCTGACTAGGGTTGCCGGAAGGCTGGTACTGCTGCACCTCGGCCAAAGGCCATCAGCAAAATAGACCTGACTAGCGGGCAACTAGCGGGTACTAGAACAGATTCGAGAGCGCAAAACAGTGGTAGCAATCGGTGAGCTCATTCCTCTCAGGAAAACAGATGAACTTCTAGATTTATTGCACAGCACGGATGAGCCCGATGGTAGTACCTAGGTTACAGCTCATATATACTATAATTTCCTTGAGTACAAGGCAAGGTACAAGGCGTCCTACGTTCTACTGGAGGACGCTGGGCAGAAGGGGCGTGGGAACCTTCAGAATTGAAGGCTTCCCATTGGTTCACGTTTGCAACTGAACTCCCATCCCGCGTCCCGAGTTAGAGTTGGCAACTCGACTCGGACCGCATCGACTCGCGGCATAGTACGATAATTCGCTCCGACATACATCGATAATATCTGCTTTTCTTTTTTTTTTTTGAACCGGATAATCTCTGCTTCATCGCTACCTCTCACAGGAATGAAGTTACTGTTATATTTTGCACATCATAGAATCGTTGGCCCGCGCACGCGGCGCACTCGATGGAGATGGTCAATGGGTGGGCCGCACCGACGGTTGTGGTAGCTTGTGCTGCTAGTTGTCGAGCTGGTGTGAGTCAGTATGGTGGAGGCGGTCCTAAGGAGAGATGCACTACGCGGCGCTAGTCGGGCTCACATTGCTCTGTTATAGTCTGTTATAGTTACGACGCTCGGGGCGATGTAGATAGTTATGCGAGTATAAGGGTGAAGGCATAAGTTGGATGTTCATTAACGTTCATTTTTCGTACGTGTAGAGTATATATAACGAGCTTGGTAATTAAGTGGTTAATAGTCAAATATTCATCGTCGCAAGCATTGCCAGGACTTAGTCTTTACAACGAAAGAAAAGAGAGGAAGAGCCTGAAGATGGAACGGGACTTTAGACGCAAAACCTAAGCGCGTCGTCGCGAGTGTGTAATATGTATTAAGCACTGTCATGCAGGCGGACTAAAGAGTGCCAGGGCTAGTACAGTAACTCAACTCGGGCTAGTCAATCACTCTACAGATTCATGCTACATACTAAGACCAACATCCCGATACTCCCCACGGCCGGTGAGGGGCCTGCGACCAGTTCTGGTGACCTATGTCTTCGAACTCCATTGCTCGCGTATTTGACAGGTAAATTTGACGGTTGGAGCCCCCGATCGGGGCCCTGCACTCCGGGCAATGCGCCGCTTGCACAGCACTTCCGCACTGTAAAGCCCCAATGAGCTGTCTGAATGTTGGGGGATCAAGGAGGTTTACAGACTTCACCGATTACAAACGTATGTCCGTTCTCGCAATTGTAGAAGTGGCCCCCATGAGCTGCGAGAAATATACAGTCATCGATACTCCTTCCTGTTGTGAATTGAAGACTTACAGAAACCGAATGATTTCACGATGTCTTCCCTTTCTTTCAGAGACAAGGGCTCGTATCCCCCTTCTGTGCAGAGATGTGTCACCAGTGCGTTATACTCCTTAAGGACTTTGTCTCCTCTTTCACGACACTTTTGCGTGAACCACACACTCTCGGATCCCAGCTTGGCTGTATCGGTAACCGGGAGGCTGCAAATGTATGTCGTCTCGAGTCTTTTTATCTCGCAACTTGCGGTGTTCGACTCTAACTGTACCTTGGTGCTCAGTTCGTTTCGGCGATCGTTGTTGAGGAGACCTTGTCGAAATAGGAGTGTGCGTTCTGCCAGAATTTCGAAGCGGAACAGCTCCAGCTTGCCGCGGAGGATGTTCACCCCGGCATGAGCCGCCAAACGAGGCGCCGATGATTTCTCCGCGATCTTGAGAGCCTTCTCCGCGTCACGAATGCAGGACTCATAGATGAACGACACAAACGACCGCCATAAGCGTTCGTGGCGGAGGTCTTCACTGGAGACAATACTAAGACCCTCGATACGGCTCCGCGCGATTTCAGCCAACGTGTACCGCAATTCGAGGGACAGGAAGAATGCTTCGACTTGGAAACGGGTATCGGCCTTGTGCGGGGGCTGGCCAATCTTCTTGTTCACTTCTATCATCGCTGCGGGCTCAGATGTGTCAGTTTCTCGCTCTGGTTCGCTTGCCATCGCGGAAAGTTCGAGGCGATAGAGTGTTGCGAGCGCTGCGCCATACGCTTGCACATGAGGTCCGCGGGTCCGTGCAACATTGGCAACCTTCTTGTACAGCTCGAGAAGGTCACGGACGACCTTGTTCCATGCTCTTCCCTCCTCTCCAGAAAAGCCATGGACGTTCCTCATGCCCGCCTGGGAGATTTCCTTATGGGGAAGCGTCTCTGACTCAGGGCCAAATCGAGTCTTGCGACGCGCAGAAAGGTTGTCGAAGTCATCTGCATCCTCAGATGGCGGGTTGAAGGGGATTGACTTTGCTTCTTCCTTCACGCTGTCGAGTCTTCTCGAAAATTCTTCGATTTCAGGGCCGACTTTCTCGATTGCGGATGACATTGTGCTCGCCACATTTTGTTCTAGGATATCTAGGTTTGCTCTCTTTGTAACGCGGCCATATCGGAGCGCGGTGATGGGTCCACGGCAGGCGGGGCAAGAAGGAGGCGTTTGGTAGTTCACCGGTGGCGCCTTCGTGGCCGTGAAAGCGCCCATGGCATCCGACTCGTAGTATTCCGACATGTTACAATTGCCGTCCAGCGTTTCGACCGTGAAGATGTGTCCGCATTCCAACTTGATCAGGCGCTCTGAGATGTCGTCCGAGCTAAGATCGATCTCGTCTAGCCGTCTCTGCCTGATGAAATCAACGATGTCGACTTTACGTTCGTCCGGGAGGCATACAACGCATGTCTGCTTTTCGCAAGGTTCTCCGCAGACTATAAAAACACAGTATAAGAACCGCTAACCCAGACACAAATCGCAAGGAAGATACGTACTCGACGGACACCTATGACCGCACCGCAGTCGCCATTCGCAAGCCTTGTCACAGGGTAAGCGAGAACATATCTGTCGACCACAAATTAGTCTCAGGTGAGGAGACCGCTAGCCACCCATGAAAGCTTACCGAACCGCATACCACCGGACATGAGTGGTGGGGACAGCGCCATTTACACGGCTTCATACACGGTGGGCAAGGCTCCCAGCATCCCTTTTGGCATTTCTGGTGGTCACACCGCTTCCAGCACGATTGTGAACACTTTGGATTGCACGAGTGATCCGAAGAACAAGCGAGACCACACATGTGTTGGCACTTGAGCGTCCGTTCGCAGGGATGACTTTTGTGATGCGTGCGAACAGGAGGAAGAGCACCCGCACCAGGGGCCGCATTATCGCGCGTAACCTTCTGGCACTCGTGGCATCGAGATTTACACATCAGACTGCAGCACGTGGTCTGGCTTCCGCAAACTTCCTTGCATGCGAGGTTGGAGGGGTCCCAGCTACAAGGCATGATGACGCTATGTTCGCAGCCAGGTAGACGCTTCGACACCGGAACGATGCATTTTATCGTCTCCAAATTCTCGAGTTTATGACTAGAGTACGCGTTAAACGGGACCCAGAAGGACAAATCCGGAAGGCACTTGCCAAGGGACGGATTTCACAATGTGTCCACATGGAAGCCTAACGTTGTACATGGGGGACATGCAGTTCCCGCAATCGTCAGAGCATAGCTTCGGGCACGGATGAGCCCGAGGACAGGCGTGGCGTCCGCAAATTTCCTTGCATTCGAAGTTGGAGGGGTCTCCGCTACAAGCCATGACACCGCTATGGTCGCAGCCTGGTAGACGCTTCGACACTTGGGCAACGCATTTGACAGTCTCCAAATTCTCGAGTTTATAACTAGGGTATGCGTCAAATGGGACCTAAAAGGGAAAATCCGGAAGGCACTTGCCAAGGAGCGGACATCACAATGTGTCCACACGGAAGGTTAACGCCGAACACGGGGAACATGCAGTTCCCGCAGTCTTCAAAGCACAGCTTTGGGCACGGATGAGCCCTAGGACAAGTAACCCTGACACAGGACTGATTGCATTTCATCCTTCTGTGATTATCTAGGTCGGGGTGACACTGAAACGCTTCGGTCAGTGGGCACATAACGTGAATAGGGAACAACATACCATGGAGGGACAAACGTGTCCACACGACAGACTACCTCCGCACGATCTGAGACAGCCACCTTCTGGAGCATGCGTAGGTATTTGCCCCGGCTGAGTGATCAGTTGCCTTGTTTTGGGGTGACGTGAACAAATGATTGGAAAGGTGTAACCAAGCTGATCTTCTTTCTCCATCTCGTCCAAGACGGTCCTCCATGTCTCGTTCTTCCTGAGGTTCGAAGCATTCCCAAGGATGTAAAGGCCGTGCTGGGCTCGGGACAGAGCAACATTTATTCTGTTGGAACTCTGGAGAGATCCAGAGACCATCAGCTTTGAATTAGCGAAAGTGTCAGGTTGCGTACTTTCAAAAACCCAATCGAGGCTCGGCCTTCCTCAAACGTGCCGGAATTTCTAACTAACGAAATTATCACGATCTTGGCCTCCTGGCCTTGGAAGGTGTCTACTGTTCCGATGCGTATCTTTAAACACGATTAGAACTATCAATAACCAGAAGTTAACGGTGATACCCACGTGTTGAGCGACTTGAACTTGAGCAAATCCTATGTCATCACCACCTGCGAGTCCCGTACGCTCTAGCTGCTCTACATCGCGTTCATCCACACTAACCGCAATTTCGAGATCTTTCAGAGCCGCGCGGACCTTTTGCAGTTGGCCGAGATAAGCACAGAGGACGGCGATGTCTCCAGCACCGTTGTAGGGACCTTGCTTAAGGAAGTATAATACAAGGTCACGTATCATGGCAACCTGATTAAACGAATAAATTTTGAGGGCTGGGGTTTAGTAGTATAATACGCTGACGTACCTCGAACATGTTGTGCTTCGACACTGAGTCATCTTCAGTGTTCTCTGGATTGTCGTGGGAAAAGAAGACGACGTTCTTCTCCATGCCATGTACGGCGGGATAGCCTCGAACAACATCGTTGTCTTCAAGCTTGGGGTATAAAATTGTCCTGCATGAACGCGTCAAACCATGACTCTATCTGTCTACGAGAAGGAATTTCGTACCGCACGAAGTGGGAAATGCTGGGTCGCATTCTCCGTTGCACATTGATCTGCGACATACTCATTCCCCCATCCGAAAGTCGCTCCATTAGCGATCTATCGAACTTGAATAACTCCCGCCCGGACATGCTATCCATAGATAAAGCTTTCAGGGGTATATTAGTATTATGCGATGAGGGATGTGAGTGACCGGGGACCCACAAAAAGTCGCTAAATTTGGGCGTAGTTGTTTCGGGTCCCCAATACAGATAAGGTGCTCGACTAATTTTTTGGGCGATGTAATCAGTATAATTACGCGGGGCGTACACGCTTCAGGTAAATACCTGAGGGAACAAGAGAGGCCAGAATGTGCGCTTCGAGAACTTGACCGGCTTCCTCAACCATGAGAACCTTCGGCCCCACGCTCTACGTTGTCATGTTAGCATCGGAGGTGGTGTGCAATCAGTCCGGACGAACCGTGAGCAGAGAGACAAGCTTGGCGGCGCCTGCCATTCGGACGCCGTCAGATCGTCACATTCCCCATGGTTAGGCCACTGGATACTTACCGGTTGTAGTGCAGGCAATCAGGTCGGTACGGCTGAGTAATCTACGTCGAGCCTGCCCACAATCTCAATACAGTTGACGGCACAGGTCACAAAATTGACTTACTTCGTCCTGTATGTCCTCGTAGACTTTGCAAGCGACCTTGTATTGTGTTCTTAGCCGATCGAACACGGGTAGAAGCGAATCGTAAGCTATTTTCCGCATGTCATCTTCCCATGATTCTGCAAGGCGCTGTCGCTCGGGAATTGACATTGACCAAACGTCATAGACACGTGTCAGCTGTTCAACGGTGCGACTTCCTGAGGGAACGCGCGGAATCTGGCCCTCGAAACCTATTTCGTTAAAGAACACTACTCGCGGATCCAAATAAGTTCTTGAGAAAAATGGACGAGGCTGAATGAATTCGATATCTCGACCGTTCACCCAAAACCCATAAACCCCTGAAATTTTGGCGTTCTGGGGGGCTTTCCTTCCCTTCGAGACTTGCGTCCATTCCCCGTTCTCTATTTCGTCTTCCGTGGCCCGCCGGAAGAGCTCCTCAATCCAAAACGGAGGTCCTCTAAAGGAATCAGCGTGCTGAGGATGATGCGAGTTGAGAAATCTCTCAGTGTTTTTCCAAGTGAGCCCGGGAAGTTGTATCCGGTTCATAATGCGTGTCATCTCCTCTTCTGCTTGCTTCATGGCAGCATATTCACGTCCTATGGCTCGATTGAGGTCCCCACGTCCTGAACGTTGTTCCAGCTCGTGTAGGCTGTACTGTTCGATGCGTGCGTCGGCCGTTCTGGACCCGAGGCGCACGACGTTTGTCGTAATATTGGCGTCGAGAACCGACGTGAGCATATGATCAAGCGCGTGGTTTGTGAATGCAATGAGGACTAAAGTAATGTAAGAGTGGGTATCGCATAGACAACCCCGCTTACCTATTGGTCTGACTTTACTAGAGACGAGGACTCGAAGGATTTCCTTTCCCGTGAAACTCTGAGACCTACATCAGAACAAACAAGATGGTGTCAAAATTCTCCGCACCTTTCCCGTTCCAGGAGGGCTAAAGACTCCGTAATCAGTGATGGGTTTTAGTAGGGAGATCGAGGGGCATACCCTTGAATTAGGGAGATTCCCCGTGTGAGAGTACCGATGACCGCATCAACCTGAGACGGATCCAATTCGCTCGAACGGAGCAGCTCTTGACGCGCAATCGCTACAGATGTCACATTATTTACATTGACATTCGAAATGCATTCTCCCGGTCGAGCTAAGCATTGGAGATTATACTTGAACCGCGGAGCGCGCGTGTACCGCGGAGGTCCAACCGGCATGGAGGCAAGATTTCCAGTGTATGATACGAAATCAGAGAAGGGGATGGAAGTGGGTTCGACGTCCTTGAGTGTCTGAAGAAACGGGTGGAGAGACTCAAACATGATGTTGTTGTCTATCAGGACGGCAAATGTCGAGTTGTCGATAGAAATTGGTTGACGACGCAAAGCCATGAGTTCGATTTCGGGGTCAAAAAACGAAATTCGAAGCTGTATTGTCTCTTCGTTGGCCTTGGCAGAGTCTGCAATGTCGGCACCATCGGAGACGGTAGTTCCGAGGAATACCTGGACTCGACCGGGAGAAATGAGGGCAAGAGCGACCAGACTTCCTTGTTGCAAGCGCTTAGAATGTTCCCAATATTCAGTCCTCGTTGTTTCATTTTGATCCCGAGGAGCGCCGGGAGGAGAGTCAAGCACAAGGCCAACGGTGAAGTTACGGCGTTCGGCCCTTAAAGGCGCGAAACAAGCACCAGTGTACAGTTGAAAGTATACCGAATTAAGGCCAGAGGTCTTATAAGCGCCGCCTTTAGACCTGAGCAACTTTTCCAGGAGCGTAGCTGGCTTCCGAGTCTTGGGACCGGTCCCCGGCGCCCATATAGCCTCGAGGTCACTCCTGATTTCTCCAACTGATTGCCGAATAGAAGAACTTCGAGGAAAACATAATCAGCATGAAACGATGACTGACAAAAATACGGAAACGGCTGCGCACATGAGCTCCTCCCTCAATAATCGAAACTGTACGTCGAGATGTCGTTCCATCGAATGTTCGGGTAAATGATGTGGCGCAGAAGGAAGAAAGACCGGGAGATAAGGGGGGAGGGGACATAGAAGTTCGTTGTTCGTTGGCGCGATGCGAATATCGCGAATGTCAGTGAAATCATTATCGTGGCGAGGCCCCCCTGATCCTCGCAAGGTACCGGGGGGGTCATAGGTTTGTTCCAGTCGGGATGTAAGCGCCTCCTGCATCTGACCGGCGGTGAATCTTCCACGCGTCGGGACGTGTCTCCGCAACTTCTCCGCGTCTCCGTATTCTCTACCAACGATCTGACTGAGTCGACTGATATCCTTCTCAAGTTCTTCCAACGTGAGGTCCCGGATTTGCAGGCTTGACGAGGTGATGGGGTCTTGGAACGTTGGGGGCGATGCCTTCACAGCTGCAGTCCAAATATTGAACCACGAAAAGATATCTTCAACCAAATCACGTAATTCAGGATGATTCTTTATAGCACTTTTGACACGCGCGAAATACCTGTCCAGAGTAGGTAAGCGCAGCACTAGAATAGAAACTGGATGTCCTTACTGCGATAGAACAGTTGATAGCGTCCCGAAGACCTCCACGCCACTCAGTGTGTTTTGCCGCCGCGATATAGGCAAGCGTGGCGAGCGATCCATCCAGGTCTGAACCTTCATCATCTCGCGCATACATTCACGGGTAGTTGAATGAAAGGCGTCATAGTTTCGGTCGAGAAGAGCATATATCGCGCTGAAATAGCTCATTAGGATCGAGTGTATGGTGTGAATAAACGACGTGATTTACTTTGTATTTGAATGCATCGTTGTCTTCAATACTAGGTCCGACGACAAAAAACTATGGCATATCGACGAGAATAATGTCAAGACGGGATTTTAATTTCCATTTTCACCTGACACAAACCTTGATAATGGGGAAATACCCTTTCTGGTATGATAGGGTTGACGATCCAGCGCCGGCATTGACAACGACCGGCGAAAATCTCAACACGTCGCCGATGCGTAGCAACGCGTTACCCTATGCACAATGTTACCGCCGAAACTATTGATGCCTGAAAAGAATTGGACGTACGTGAACAATTGTGTCCAGGAAAGCCTATCGCAGGTGTGTAGTGTGTATGAGATAGGTCACTTCAATGTGTCATAACAAATCGACTAACCTGGGCCTGATTGGTGTCCTATGAAGCGTGAGCAATCGCAGAGTCTGATTAGAGTCACCCTTACCCATGCTTTGTTTCGTGAATTGACACTTGCAAAGATCCGAGAAAATCCCTCGACATTGTTCGCATCTTGGAACACGAAGTTGTCGACGAGGTACGGCTTGAGGTGGTTATGGGCTTCGTTCGGACGGAGTGTGTGTCGCGAGTCCATGACAGAGTTGTTGTTCATGGCTAATCCCTCCCGGGAGAAGAAGTCTGGCCATTGATCTTCGGTCTCGGTGGTGTATACCGAGGTAGCCCCCGACACCTGGGGTTTGACTTCGTGCTTGAACGTGCAGTCGAACGAGCGGTCGCATGCACCAGCTGACCAATACATAGAGCAGACTCCTTTGGGGGGTCCAGTCCGGTTGATAGGTGAGGCGCCACCACGGCCACCGCCATTGCCAGTGGCGCCTCCCCGACCTCCTCGACCGCCACGATTTCCACGGCCTTGAAGGCCTCCGCTTCCACGTCTGTAGTAGCCACTAGAACGATTTGCTGACATTTGAAAGAGTAAAGCGTTCAGAACAAATTGTGAGATGCGTTGGGGGACGAACGGGTAAGTTGGGAGTAGTTATAGGAGTCAAGCAACAAACCGAGCGCCTGTGTGACGAGCGAGCCACACGCGGCTTCGACGCGATGCTATTTTGATGTTATCTCGGACTCACCATTGGCTCACTACACGCGGCAAGCCGCAAATGTCGCCCGTTTGGATAGAGCGGCAGAGAACCCTAGTACATTTCACAGGAAATTGCGTTCTTGGTTACGGGATTCCAGAGGGAGATTGATTCGAGGAATAGTTGCACGCACGCACCTAACAGAAAATGGTCTTCCAAACGGTATCCACTCTTGATTACTCGACGTAGACGCCGAACAAAAGAACCCTCATGACCTTTGAGTTATTGTTCTGGAACGGTGGCAGATCGGAAGAAGTGTAGGTGGGGCGAGGCTAGCGGGAGACATTGCAATGTGATTCCAACGTGTCGATAGAAAACGGCGCTCATCGCAATATCACCAGAAAGAGATACCTTCTGTACACATCGCCGCGTAATACATCCCCCAGTCATATTCCAAAGCTCGTGACTAGATGACCGTCCACACACTCAAGCACTTGAAGACGGAGTGTTGTCTTTGGGGTTGCCATAGGATACGGGTAAGCCCTCGTACATGTCGAAGACATATGCTGCATCTCATGATCTGCGCAGTCGCCATGAAAATGTGTAGTCCTGACCATTCGTTGAGGGGCAGGACGCAGTAGGGTCATTAGCAGCGTTCTTGTCTTGACAACTGAGCGTTGCCTGACAGGCGAACACTAACCGTGATTAAGCATGATGATTATTGGACAAACCCCGACATACTCTGATTATTGTTGTCCCCGACGCAAGGACTATAAATATTGTCCCATGACCCCGCCGCACAGCGCGAATGA
>JAKELK010000219.1:0-106814 GCA_021525775.1 Lactarius deliciosus
GGCGCTCGATGTGTGGCGAGGACGTGTGTCGCCATTGCGACGTCTCCAAGTGATCCACCAGATGATGTGCCGTTAGATGTCGTCCATTTCTCTTGAATGAATAGACACGGAGACAAGCACTTCTTCCTTCTGTCCAACTACGTCTTAGCTCGGTCATCTCGCTGATATCTATAAAGCCTTCTTACGGTCCTGTCCCTCAGAGAACGCAATTCCCTTGCTATCTCACACATCGCCCTCTCTAACATGCCCTCGTCCGAAAGCGGAACAGATTTCGACAGCACCACAGAAATGTCGCTCAGTCCGGATAACAACCACACAGATGCCCCGGTGGGCCTTTCAGACCCGCAATATGTCGCCCAAAAGCGCAAGATGCTCGATTATGTGAATCGCCTCCGCGCAACAGGGTGAGGATAACAGTGGGTTCTCTTGGCAACCCGTCTCATGACTTTCCTTTATCCTGCAGCGCGCAACTAGACCTCGACATCCCTATCATCGCTGTCTTGGGGTCGCAGAGTGCAGGAAAGTCCTCACTTATAGAGGCCATATCGGGGATTACCCTACCTCGTGCCTCCGGCACTTGCACTAGGTAGGTTCTGCCAGCCTCTATTGAATCTTCACTACAAACCACCTTGCGCGTAGGTGTCCGACTGAGTGTCAACTCTCGCATTCATCTGGGCCCTGGCGATGTGTCGTCTCCCTGCGCATCGTCACAGATGAAGATGGCAGCGTGCTTTCGCAACCGCGTCGACTTGACTTTGGGGATCCCATTTTCAACAAGTCTCTTGTTACCGAGCGCATTCGTCGCGCACAATGCGCAATCCTGAATCCCGGAACCCTGGCTCATGACTTCTTAGAAGCCTCTCCCGACGCTCTCGAAAGGAGGCAGCTGTCATTTTCTTCAAATTCAGTATGTTTGGAGATCTACGGTAAAGATGTGGACGATTTGTCGTTCGTCGATCTTCCAGGTGGGTAATTCAAATGTCGCAATCTGGTAAACGGTCGTCTAATCAAGCGCAGGTTTGATCGTCGGAGGAGAGCCACGCGACTCTCGTCTGGTTCAACACCTTGCCGAGGAGTACATTGGTAAGGAGAGCTGCATTATTCTGTTGACCATTGCATGCGAAAGTATGTTTGTCCTTCGCCTTCGTGCGGCGATTCTCTAAACGAATGGCGTTAACAGCGGATTTCGAGAACCAAAGTGCTCACCGTCTCGCCGCCCAATTTGACCCAAGTGGGGCTCGAACAATCGGTAAGTCGACGTAGTACAGTGACGCATCGGGTTGCTAACACTAGCTGTGTAGGAGTCTTGACTAAACCTGACCGAATACCCGCCGGCGAGGAGGCTATTTGGGTAAACAGAGTTCAGAGTGGCGGGATGGGCGGGGGAATAGAGTACTTCTCTGTGAAGAACCCCGACTCTCAGGACATCCGGAACGGGATCACGTACGAGCAAGCCAGGGAAAGAGAAGCAGAGTTTTTCTCAACCACGGAACCTTGGTCGAACTTGGAATGGCTATACCAGCGTCGATTAGGGACTGACAAGCTGACAAGACGACTGGGACAAGTATTGTATAGTTTGATCTCCAAGAGGCGAGTTCTTTTCACCTTCGATCTTGAGGAAGCTAATTGTAACACATCGGTAGACTTCCTGAGTTGCAAGAGGAACTCGACAGACTACTCGATCAGATTCAAATGGACATCGCCCGGCTCCCAAGTCCGCCATCATCTGAACCCGTTGCAGAGATCCTGAAGTTGATTGGCGGTTTCGTCCGGTCCATCGAGCGCCTTGTTAGTGGCACCCCGGGCGAAAATGAGTTGATGCAGACACTTCGTGGGCCCCAAAACGAGTTCAAGAGGGCAGTACGTCAAACGGCACCTGATTTCCGGCCACTGGAGCGCCCTCAAGCTCAAGTCGTTGACAACACACCAGTTCCTCCTCCTTCCTTCCTTTCGAGTGAAGAGACGCCGTGGGAGCAAGAGCCCAGTAAAATCGTTTCCCCGATTTTCGTCGTCGACGATGTCATGAAGAAGGCGAACTGGTGAGCAGGCAAATGTTTCCTATGCCCCCCTGGCCCTTGACTCCGTGTTTGTCAGTGCCGTGACCCGCGAGCTGCCGAACAATTTCCCATATATCATCATAAAGGAATTTATCGGTACTTTCGTGAAGCGATGGGACTATCCCTCGAGGCATCTTTTTGACCACACGAGAAAGGAACTGACTAGACGCGTCCAAAAGTTGGTGGAAGAGCACTTCTCTCAGTACTCTTACGGTCATCTAAAGCAAGGAGTCAGGTACGCCTCTTGATCTACGTACCCCCCTACTGTGTTGACATCAACTACCAGGAATATAATGCTATCCCATATACAGGAATGTGCAGACATCGCAGACAAACATATCGCCTCATTGCTGGAGGATGAGAGCGAACCCTTTACAATGAATGTGCACTATTACGCCGAGTATCGGACAAAATTCCTGGGTCACTACAAGGGAGCTCGCTTAAGGGAAAAAAGCAGCGTCATAAAGAACCTGGAAAATAGCGGCGACGCAGGCATGATGCAGGCAATCAACGAGACCATTTCTTCCCTCGCTAAGCTGGGGCTGCACTCGGTGGAAGCGTCATCTTTGGCTACCCTACTCCCACCAGATCCTATGGAACCAGCCATCGGAATAATGGCAGACGTTCGCGCTTACTTCCAAGGTCGAGAGCTTCTTGTTTCTCTTGTTTCAGTGCATCATGACTGATGCCACGTTATAGTTGCATACAAGCGCTTTGTCGACAACGTCCCGATGAGCATCGACAGAGCTTTGGTGCGCGGATTGACACACGACCTCGAGAAGACACTTTTCAGTGGACTCTCTATCAACGGGCCCGGAGGGTACGAGCGCTGCAGGATGCTTCTGAGCGAGCCGGAAGACATCGTCGAACGCCGCAGCGAGTTGGAGAAGAGGCGACAGCGCCTCCTATCGGCCAGAAAAGAACTTGTCGAAGCGTTTGTGTAATTTATTGTGGTCGATCTTACTGCGTACTTGTCTTAGTATTTGGATACGACACAATAGAATAGTGAGAAAATCCCATGAGATGTTTGTCAGCTTGTTTGTCAGTGTGCGTGACCATTATATTTGCAAGAATGTCATTCGCCGATCCTACCCAGAGAAAAGATATTGTACACAAGTACGAAACAGAAAACCGGCACATGAACTCGTCAACTCGTATGAGCCTGAGGTCGATGGTCAGCGCAAACGTTCACCACCAGTCCCAATCATCGTCAGTAGCGTCATTAGCAGCCGTCTCTGCCGTAGTAGAGTGGCATTAGGCTTCTCCACAATCATTGGCGCATCATCCTCGCCGCTCTCCGTCTTCACATCCAAGAATACGCCTTCTCCCTCCCAAACAGGAATATCGACAGAAGCAGTAGCAAAGGGCTTAGACTCTTGTACAACGCTCTCCTTGGTCACGGTGGCGCCTTTTTCGGAGGCAGGATAGCTTTTGGGGTGGGGGCGGGCGCGGGGTCGGGATAATTTTGGGGGGCAGGACCCTCCTCGGGAAAGGGTAGGGTCGTCGTGCCTGCGGGGGCAGCGGCAGCAGTTGACCCAGGAACGGCTTCCCCTTGGTCTTGGCTTTCTCGCTTCAGCTTTTGCTTTGGCATCGGCCTCACTTTTTGTTGGTCCAGATTTATTACGGATATACATGCCAGAGACACAGATCAGTCACAACTACGAGTCGTTACAGTTATGAAACACGTGTAAACGTAACGAGAAGGTGAGACATAATTAGGTACAGAACTACGAATCAGGTAAGATTGATATATAGTAGCTCAGCCACTTGGGCCGACGGATTCTGGTAGCCAACAGGCGCGATCGTATTTCGCCTTGGCCTCAGCTTCGCGATTTTCCCAGGCCGCAGCCTCGTATTTCGCCTTGGCCTCAGCTTCATGTTTTGCCTTAGCCTCAGCTTCGTATTCTGCCTTGGCCTCAGCTTCGCGTTTCTCAGCTTCGTATTTTGCCTTGGCCTCAGCTTCGCGTTTTACCCTGGCGTTAAGCTCGTATATTGCCTTGACCTGAGCTTCGTATTTTTCCCTGGCCTCCGCTTCGCATTCTGCCTTGGCCTCAGCTTCGCGTTTTGCCCTGGCCTTAGCCTCGTACTCTTCGCGTCTTGCCCTGGCCTTAAGTGCCCTGGCCTCAGCCTCGTATGCCTCGCGTTTTGCCCTGGCCGCAGCCTCGTATTTCGCCTTGGTCTCAGCTTCGCGCTCAGCTTCATGTTTTGCCTTGGCCTCAGCTTCGGATTCCACCTTGGCCTCAGCTTCAGCTTCCGCTTTCGCTTTCGCCTTGGCCTCAGCTTCGCGTTTTGCCTTGGCCTCAGCCTCGTATTTCGCCTTGGCCTCACTGGCAGCTTCACGTTTCGCCTTGGCCTCAGCTTCAGCTTTCGCCTTGGCCTCAGCTTCGGGTTTCGCCTCTTTAGCTTTTGCCTTAGCGAGTTTCGCCTTCTGGGCCTCGACTTCGGCCTTATCCTCCGCATCAGCCTTTGCCTTTGCTTCGGTCTCGAGTTTCGCTTGTTGGGCCTCAGCCTCAGCCGCCGCCTCACGCTTGGCCATCGCCTCTGCTTTCTTCACCTCCGCAGCAGCTTCCTTCGCCTCACAAGCCTTGTCTTTTGACTGCGAAATTTTATAGCCATGATTCGCATTGCATCTCAAGGAAAACTCGGAGTAAGCTCACCGAATGTTCGACATCACTTTCGTCGGTGTCACTTTCCTTCGTAGTCCACTGTTGCAGACTCGGTACCTTTATCGTCTTTGCGGCCTCCGCTTTCATGTTCGGATTGATTCTTGGGGTCTTTGTTGAATCTGAATCTTGCCCAGTACTTCCACTCTGTGGCCTATCCAAATAGACATCGTTACACATGAGACGGTTCAGTTTTCCAGCCTGCGCCACTTCGACGTGGCGCGGTATATCAGCCACGTCGACTCGAAGCGCACCACCGCGGATCTCCTCCCGCACTGTCGCCACCAGTATCACATCGTCCATGCTCATCTGCCGCGCCTCATCTAGGCTAAGTGGCAATGATCTTCCGCACAGCGCGGTCAGGGCGGGGAGAACCCAGTGATCGACCGAATAAGTGCGCGCAAGTACGAATTGATCGTGCGATGTGGGAGGTTTGATAGACTTGACGGCGAGTTTGTGAAGAGAGGCAAAGCCCCAGCGCGTAGACAGGTGGAGCACTGATTTCCATTGTTCATATCTCAGTTCGTGCCCTTCGAAATTCCTGTAAATAACCAAGTCTCAATGACCGACCAATAGGCACGGGGATTCAACAAAGCTCACGCAGGATATAAGACAGAGAGGAGGGCCTCGAAATCCTTGCGTTCGACGTCGCCGATTGATATGATAGTGGGCAGAGCTTCGTGGTCACGTATGTCGAGCTGGGCAAATCGTTTGGAGAAGTAGACGGAATCGCGAGCAAAGAAGTATCGATGTACGCAGTACAGCGTACCATCCACCTGGGTGCTTGTCAGTACGTCGGGTATGCAAAGTAAAGAAGGCCACGTACCAGAAATGTGACATTTCCATCCTTGAAGTAATACGCATCATGTCGTATGAACGAATCGTCAGGTGTTGTGTGGTCGTTTCTTGGTATCTTTCCCTCTGAAAATCTAGGGAGGCTGGTTTGCTTAGCTCCAAATCCATGACTTGGAAGCCCGGGGGGCTCGGAGGCGGTTGGAGACATCTGCGAGTGACTCGGGTACGTATCTGAGAATGTGGAGTCAAAGGAGACGATGGAAGCGGCACTTGAGAGAACTGGTGATATGGTGATTTCGTTGTCACTCCAGGAGACGATGTGAGGTGTCATCGAGAGAAAGACAGCGTATCTGATTTCGAGGTATGTGGCACCTTATAACAGTTACGTGACTATACACGAGGGATTCCTAAGACAGCCTCGTGATCCATAACTATACGGGTACAGGAGCGACTCGGTTTGTGGAGGGTCCTGTTCATTTTCTTGGTCTGGTAAGAGGGCCTGGTCACCAGTAGGATCGGTGGCATACAGCGGCCTTACAGCCTAAGTTCCCGCTCTTACCGCCACGGTCCCTCGTGCTCGCGTGTCGCTGTTGCTCAGCGCTGCTTCGGAGTTCAATCTGGCTCTGGGACCTGGGAGTCTGCTCACTAGCTTTGAACTCGACCACTATTACAGAATGATCACTACTGAAGAAGTATAACACACGGCACAGGGCTACCATCTAACATTAAAATCAATTTTAGAATGTAGTAGTCAACAAGTAACAGAGGAGAGGCGTCGTCGTGCCCATAACCACAGAAACACCTTTGCATATTAACCAGGCCGCCAGTTATAACGTTCCCAGAAATGCAATGCCAACGTGCCCGGATCACTTAACGGCGCTTTGCTATCCAGAGGGTTGACTCTAGATGCCGTCGCCTTTCGTATCGTGGGCTCTGCGTCGGGAGAATCAATTTCTGCTGGGCGAAGCGGCGTACCAAACAAGGAGGGGTGTAGCGGGACTGCCCTGGCCGAAGCTAAATGAGTATATACTCTTCTCAGTGGCGAGTGATGACAACGCAGAATCAACAACCGCCTGTGTCGCAACCCCAAAGTCAAAGAGCTCAGAGATGCGGGGTTTTGGATCTCGCTCGCCCCGACGTTTTGGTGCTGCTTGCACCAATCCTGTTATATTTCCGAATCCTGGCGCGACGTTCTCTTCTGGTGATTTTGCTACCCATTGCCTTATGACTGTGTGTCATTTCACCCAAGTGTTTGCGTCGTTGAGATCAACCGAACCTGAACTCACGAAATGCTTGCCACCACGACTCTGGGTATCATATCCAAAGGACAGGCGACGCGGCCAAGGGGAGTGCGGAACTGGAGTGAGATATAGAGTACTGTATACGCCGGCCATGGTGGTGGTAGCGGTACAAATAGAGTATATGCCGGATTACCACCAGCTGACCCTGGTGGCAAGTGCCTTACTGTAAGCGGAAAGTCACCAGTCCAATACACGCCCATTGGGACGACTGTTCCCAAATGGGGACGGTGGCCGGCCGCCGGCCCCTAGCTGGCAGCAGCCGAGTAGTGCTGTATTTGATCAAATATTTGATAATAATTTCGGTCATTACAGTATTGGGACACACCCTTGCCAGTGGCAGGACGCCCATTTCTACCGATGAAGCTATGAAGGTTCGCGGAATGATGAAACGATCGCCATCATCCAAAAGATTCTAATGCGACGGTCTCATCTCATTTCGCCCCTGGCGGCCCTACCTATCTCGTTTTCTATTTCCTCTAGTCCTCACTACTGATGAGGCGGGCACATATATAGTGTCCCCCACGAACACAACCTAGCTTGGTCCCATCAATATGGCTGGCTCTCCTCCTATCATCGACATCCGCAGTACCTTTGGTGCTGCATTTGTCGGGCTGCTCGTCAGTACTACGTGAGTCTTCCCTTCGGCGCTTCTTTACCGCGATTTCTCCTGAGCTATTGAATTTGTAGGCTCTTTGGTTTGACAATTGCGCAGACGTGAGTTCGAGTGAACGCATTCTCTTTTCTTGTACTGACTAGCCAAATTCGTTGTTCTCTATAGATGTATATATTTTTGGTAACTAATCCTTGTCTCCGAATCCAGCAAACTAACTCGTCCCAGGAACTATCGGAATAGAGACCCAAAGCCACTCAAGTTCTTCGTTGCATTCGTAATGTGCGTAATCATGCTCGAGTTCCAGTTCGCCCAAATTGCAATGTTTTCACTAGATTCATGGATGCCTTGCACACAATCGTGTGCACCTATGCGATCTACTGGTGAGACGGAAAGGCGCACACCGTCCTGTATATGCTCACTATAAGTAGGTACCTCATCGTGAATTTCGGCAATGTCGAAAACCTGCAGTACGGTGTGTGGTGAGTGACCACTTTGGGGCAGTTTAGTTGTTTCTGATCTGTACCTCAGGGCCCTGAACGTACGTCACCCTGGACTATCTTACCTCCATAGCCACTCACGCTACGTCCGCCTGATGCAGCTTCAGGCCATTCTCAGTGTACGTTATGCATTGGGAAAATTTTCACCTACTTGATGATCAGTGTAGACCGTCATCTTCATTTCCGTCCAGCTGTTCGTCGTTTGTACTCTGTCCCTAACTTACTGTTTGTCCTAACGCAGCGCAGCTATTATGCAAGGCGAGTTTACATTGGTGGGTTTTTTCCTTTGTCGTTTACTGTACTTCCAAGCTATAAGTTGATTCACTATCAGTGAGCCAAGGTCTTATCTGCCCGATCATCATCGTAAGTTATCGTAGTTGACTTACCGATGCACCTCTGAATGTGTGTTCGTAGGTGGTGTCAGTTTTTATCGTCGCCTGTAAGTGCTCTCGTCGTCCCCTGGAAGGTACATCCATAATTGTTTTCATTCGCGTATATGTAGTTTTCGCAATTTGTGAGTCGCCTGCTTTGCGTTCATCGTTTCGCGTTCAGGAATGAATTTTAAACTTTGCTTGCCAGTTTTTATCGTAAAAGAGTAGGTGTACTTCTTCCTTCGGTGTATCAATACATTGAAACCCGTTTTTAGGATTACCCTCAAGCGGTTCTCCGATTTTCAGTCCTCAGCTGTATGTTCATTAAACCTATACCCCATCCACGCATGCTAACGGCTTAATAGTGGATGTCATATATAGCGTTTGGCGCAACCACTGCGGGGGACTTCTTGGTCGCTGCGTCGATGTGTTGGTCTCTCTACCGTAGGAGGACCGGTTTCGCGAGGTAAGCTCGTCTTTTGATACTTGCACCGTAGACCTAGTTGACGTTCATGCACAGAACTGATTCCATCATCATGACCTCGATGGCTTACAGTGTCAATTCGGGTTTGTTGACTGGGTGTGTTCTTTGTCTACGCTGATCAATAACCCGAAACTAACTTGAACAGCCTCCTCAGCCTTGCCTCAAGTATTAGCGTAAGATATTTCCGTTGCAATCTTTCCCATTTGATATTTTCTTATTTTATGACCAGATCGTAGCTTCACCCTCTTCTATGATCTGGCTGGCATTTTTCTGGGCGATGAGTAAATGTACGTTTACAATGGTCTCGGGCGCAGAGATGGTGAACTGACATTGTCCTATAGGCTATGTAAACTCTTTGCTTGCCATGTGAAGTGTCCATTTGGTGTGTAATCGCGTGTTTGGCTGATAACCGTGTCCACGTTCAGGTTGAATAGTCGGAACTACATCCGTGGCGACCAATCAACCGCCAATAGGCAGGATAACGCATACAACATTTCTTCCATCCGAGTTGGGCCCGGGCCATTGAGTACACTGGACTATGGACGAAACAAATCTGACCACGACGAAGAGCCGACTTTCGAAGTTCCCAAACCGGTATGAGACTTCACCTGTTCGCGACTCCCAGATTGATAATCATTTCATCTCCAGGCCGCCCGGGCTATCCCCTTTCAGAGTCAAGCTTAAATGTCGAAATCGAGCGCATAGTGTCTTGGCACGGTCATGGCGCGACTCGGGGGAGGGTACTGCAGATTGTTATCATAGAGCTCAGGCAGCCTTTGGACCTCTCGTTATCATTGTACTCTTGACGCAGTCGTCCTTTTCCTGTCGGTACCAAGTAGTGAGCGGCGTTACGAGTTGACCCGAGTGTTCAACGACAATACGAATATTCCTACATTTGGTCTACAACGAACTTTCGAGGCCTCCTGGTGTCGTCCTCAATGACCATTCTGCACGAGTTTTACATCCACGTTCTTGTCTCCGCGCCGACCAAGCGCAACTCCATCAGTAAAAAGTGTCGCCCTATACATGGGCCGTGGAATCAGTTATATAATATCAGAATTGATTACAATGTTCCGAAAGTCCACATATGGGTGGGAATAGTTGTGTCAGCAATATATTGACCATACAACCGACGCGATCCATATATTGTTCTGCAAGAATTGCTGGACTTGCATTGGATTGTGGCCAGATAATTCCATGTAATGCCTTATAATGATATAATGCAATATAATGTGACTAGATTATAACCAAGACAAAAAATTACAAGGGCTATATTTGTAATTTATATTTTACTTGATTGTCTCATCTCACATTTATTATCTTATCTTATTGATTATAATATTGACCCTGACAAGTCTCACCTCTGACGGATTCGAACTCACAACCTCTGGGTCAGTCCAGTCGTCGTCTCACTAGTGCTACCACTACACCACCTGTGCTATTAATATATGTTCCGATCTATCCTACTTAGTTAGAAAGGCGGGAAAAATAAGGTATCAACTATCGCCTCCGTGCAAGCCTCCATTGTGCGACCGCTTCCCCTCGCCGCTGTCGTCACCGCTACCCGACGCCACCATTGTAGCTGTTGCGGTCGTCGCGGTGTGGTTATCGTTGTCGTCAGCCGCGTCGTCCTCAAAGTCCGAGCCTGACTCGTCGAGACTCAGCGGGCCGGGATTGTGCGCGACGTGCCCGTGGCGATCGCGCGGGACATTGTTGGAGAGGAACGAGTGGTTGCCAGCCGCGTAAGGGCCATCGCTGTGCCGTGGCGCACGTGCCGGACGCATCGGATTGCACGACTTTGAGCAGGCGCGGGGGTAGTGAGCGAGGCGGCGGTGGGTCGCCGACCTTGTGAGACTAGGACGAGGAGCCTGCGGGCGTGTGTCAGTGTCTGGGATAGGAAGGACCTGTGACACGCTCACATTGGTCGCACCTATCCATGCCTCCAGCAAAGCCTTTGCTGGAGGCGTGGATAGGTGGGGTTCTCTGGTGGGCCTTCCTGTTTGAGTTCGTGGAGTCGTGCGTTCAGCGCCGTGGCCATGGGGAGGATGATCTTGTCGCGGAAGGAGCGCAAGATGACCGTCCGGACGTCGATGTGGGACGACGTTGCGAGTGGGTAGGATGGTATGGACGAGGAACCTTCCCAGTTTTGTCAATGGCGGCGGCGGCGTGGTGGTGGGCAGCGGATGCAGCTCGGTGCTGCATTGACCGACCGCTCGCTGCCACCGTTGTTGTCATCATCGTAGTTGTTGTCGTAGTCACTAGAGTCGCAGCAATTGCAATAGTTATTATCATGCTCGCTGTCTCATTCTCGCGGCTGTCGTAGTCGTTGTCGTATCGGTCCTCGCGGTCGGTTATTGTCGTTGTGTGCTTCAAGTTGGAATATATATCAAAGACGACGGGTCACGCAGCTCGGGTTAGCATCGGCAGCACTAGCACGCCCCCCATCGCCGCCGCCTCCGTGATTGCAGTAGGTGCCCGTGGGGCTGAGGGCTCGACCTGCGTTGGAAAGGCGCTGGCAGCAGTAGCGGGCTAGCGGGTGGAAAACAGACAGAGAAGCACCTTGTAAAGAAGTCAATTCCATTTGGGAAGGCCCTGGCGACGAGTGCAAGCCGACCCTCGAACTCGACACCGTCTGGAATGATGGGAAAGGAGAGGATGTGAGTGCAGGAAGAGAGGAAATGATGCGCGTAGCCATAAGTGTGGAAGCCAAGGAGGCCGGTGACGAGACTGCAAATGAGCTTGCAAATGAGCAAAGGGACCATGACTCGGGGATAAGCCAGTGATCGTCTTGCATCCAAAACCATGGAGTTCGACTTGAAGTTCTTGCGAATTTGGTGGCGGCGGGCGAGCCTGAGGACTTTGGTGAAGCCCGAGAATCGTTATAGTGATGGTCAGCGATATCATCCTCGAGGTATAACGCTTCGACGATGGAAACCTCTGATGCCAACATACATGTATAGGATTTAACTCCAATAAATGGAAAATATAATCCCCATTATAATGGCCAACAGAATCGATTGTAATGGATTTCAATGATATGTGTTACAACGGGAATACTTCTGAGGATTTTCATGAATCGGAATAATGTTAGCCACATACACTGGTTATGGAAATATTTTATGGGTCATATATGCTATCAAAATAAAATATCATCTATTGCCTGTATAGAAGGTATTACACTCCGCGGTCACTTTTACTGATGTCTATATACCTATATGCCTTTCTTCGTCCATGTCAATACTCTCAGGGCATTAGCAAGTCAACCTGGATACACCATAAGTTCTCGTCCCAGACATTGTGGCCCGCCTTTATCATGTTCATCCTACTGATTGTCCCATCATCCTTTGTTGGTACCCTGGCCCCCGGGTGGACCCATTGCTGCGAGACATCTCTGGGTACAGCTCTTTTCTCGTGCACAGGGCCGGTATCTCTTCCTAAAGCCCAGCGATCGCCCAGGGACACGCCCGCCTAGCACCGCCTGCCTTTGTGCATGTAATGACACTGGGGGCGTTGCCAGTGAGGGTGGATATCCGAATTATCAGACCAGAATGCACAAGCGGTAGTTTATTATTTTACTGAGAGTCAATATAGTCAGAATCGCTAAACAGGCCAGGGTTGGATATTTTCATCTCAAGTTAGGTCGCTAGCGACCAGCTTGGCTGAGTAGTAACTTTAGAGAAACGTATCCCCAACCCTAGCGGATGTTATATGGAGTTACATGCCATCAGATGCCCGCACGACTGGCCCCCTCATGTTTCAGATCTCACCTCACCTTACCCTTGACCTTACCTCTCGCAACCCTTAGCACGCCGCAGTTTTAGAAATAAGAGGATCACACATTTCCAACCAAGGCAGCCACACTTGTGAAGTTCCACGTCGTGCGGAAGCATGCGCAATAATTTATGGTCGATTTTGACCACATGACCTACTAGCAGTGGGCTCTGTGTAGTCCACCATTCGCTTTCCTGACCTTGCCGCCCAGGTGCGCGACCTTAGAAATTCGATTCAGACACGTCCGCAATTGCCGTAGACCCAAATACGGCATCCTGCGCTCCGCAGAGGCATGCGCGACTCCTTGCATCGCTTCACACCTCCCAAGTCCTGCACATGCCAGTGTTGGACACATTCAGCTGTGATGTGAGATACCTGTAAGCGCCCTATGGACATCCGTTTGCATGAATTTCTTAACAGCCTGTCAGACTACCTTCGGGACTAGCGCGGGCTTGAGCGCGGGAGTCGCTGTCATCCCCATTACAACCGGCCAGTGCAACTTCTACAACTCGCGTGAATTTGCCTCGGTCGATGATCCCACCAAGGATCCCACTGCGCATATGTCTTGGTATTTGTGTGCAACCCGATAGGGTGAAAATTTTCTATAGGTGAGATGTTTGGTGCGTGTGACCATATTTGTTTGGAGTAGAACTGTCCCGACATTGGAGGTCGAGCGCGAGTAGTGATGGTAAGGTTCGGTTCGGTTTGGTTCTTTGACCTTTTTTCCCGAACCCCGAACCGGACCATTGGTTTGGTTCAGGGGTCTAGGCCGAACCCTGAACCAAACCATTGGTTCAGGTTCACAATGGTTCGGTTCAGGTTCAGGGAGGGGTTGAACCTGAACCGAACCTGAACAAAAGCCTAGTGTGTGGCCCAGGTAACCCTCAGGTTTTTTTTTGTACCCGTACCCATACCCGTCGAAACCCTTACCTGCAGTGAGGGGTAAGGGTCAGTCAAGCATCACAAGGGTTCTACACCCTTGCGACCCGTGCACCCAAAATACCCAAATATATTATATTAACTCATGTATACTACTAGTACAGTGACTATAGACTTGTAAACTAAGGGCCATGGCGCCGTGTCGCCATATTCGCCATGCTGCGGCACAGTGTTGCTGTCTTCGCCATACTGCGGCGCTGTGTTGTTGTCTTCGCCATGCCACGGCGCCGTGTCACTGTCTTCGTCACGCCGCAGCGTCGTGTCGCTGTCATAGCTGTTGAGACGCGACTGTATAAGTCACATGTCTCGTGGGATCTGATTGTGTCAGCCCACATACTATATTCGGTATCTGTCCCTTATGGACTCTTTTGGACACTCCGGACTTGTACGGACCGCTTTTGTTTATCTTTATTGACAGAGTCACACATGACTCTTATTGTTCTTTATTCTTAAGATACCGGTATTGTCTGCTTTAGGCAGCTATTGTTCTCTGCCCTCCAATGGCATTTCTCACTCTGGCGCACAGACCACATGTATTATGTTTGGGTCACCAGTGCGCACAGACCATTCTTAGCTAAGCATCCTGTATATAAGGACTGCTATTTACACCTTCACACTTCAGAGTTTACTTCCCCTCTGAAGTGTAAGTTCCTTCTTTACCTCTCTTTACACTACCTTTACTCACAGACAGTTTGTAGTAACTTGTCTACTAGGTGTGTATATATACAGAGTTTACTTCCCCTCTGAAGTTAACTTGTCTACTAGCATCTTGCTATCTTTACTTGCTTGTTAGTTCTGCGCTCAACAGGTTATGGGCCCTGATGCCTAATAACTAACTCACCATCTTTTTTACCACAGATCTACTTGTGTCACTTTGCTCTCTCAGCCGACCACATCTTTGTCGTCTTCACAACCCTCAGTGAGCATCCTCTTTCATTTACACTCGACACATCCTTTCTCGTCCACCATGACTCTGTCATGTGCCATTTTGGCTAGCCTCCTAAGGAGGTTCTCATGAAAGGTCCCATGTGACCTTAAATTCCTCTGTGTGCACTACTCCTACTATATTTTCATTACCCGGTCTTCGTCCGGAAGTGCTTTCATAGGCCAAAGGGGGAAGACCCCTGCGGCTATAAGCCTCTCTAATGGTTGGGTGATACTCGGTTAATACCTGGGTCACTTTAAGGGGTGTGAAGGCCTGGTTAATAGTCAAACCCAGAAGTCCTTCCCTCTGATACAACTAGGAGACGCTACTATACTATAATGATATATACACAGTAGCTATGAGTAGACCTCTGCCAGGAGAAGTATTCGCTCCCCTTGTGCAGGATTCGCTGCATGGCATGTATCACTACTCTAGCCACTTAGTACCAAGACACTTAATGGTCTGTTCTAGAGACTCCACAGACGACAGTCGCAATTGTTATGGGAGTTGATCCCTTTCATTGCTTCTGGAATTCGCTGTTGGCTCCTCTCTAGGGTACTACCCTTCTACTATAGTTCTTGGATAGCCCCAGCCTTCATGCTACTAGGCTAGAGATCGACTCGGAGCGTCCTTCGCCGGACAATGCTCCCATGATCCTTCTTGCTTGAAACCTATAGCGTCGTGCATGACTATCCGCCCTTAGTAACATTTGGGCCATGGAGACTAAGTAGTAAGGCAGCCATCATTAAAAATGATTCCACTACTATAGTATACATCCAAGTTGCACAACTTGAGGCATGACACCTTAAGTGTTATGGAGTTATAGCGCTCCTATGGCTGGACCTCTACTTTTCCTACCAAGATCTGGACTGGTTCTGACTGCTCCTCGGAACCAGATTTACAAACATCTCAAATGTCTTTCCACCTTACATTCCCTCCCTCCATCGTCCTTTCCAAGTTGGATGGTACCAACTGGCAGACTTGGACTACGACCTTCACGTCCCTGATGCTGATGAATGGGTGCAGCAGGCACCTCACTCACTCAGCTCCTGCGGCTGTTCCCCAGCACCCTGTCCTACCAGCAGGTGTGGCAGGACCAACAGGCCCCACAGATGAAGGTCTGGCAATTCTGGCCCTATGGGCAAAGCAGGAGGAGGTCATCACCAGCCTCCTATTCCTTTCAGTCACGTCGGAGGTCCTCTCTGGTATTATATCCATGGCAGTCTTCCCAACTGTCCATGACAAGTTCCAGCAGCTGGAACACCTCTATGGTCAGGTCGGCTCTATGGCCACCTTCAATTTATGGGTGGGCTTGGCAAATACCAAGCTTCAGGAAGGTACCCCCTTCCTACCTCAACTCCAGAAAATGTTGGACTTGAGGAACACCCTTGTGGAGCAGGGAATGCCCGTCTCGGACATGCAAATGTCCTTCATTCTTTTAGACGCGCTCCCCCCCTCCTACAGCACCATAGCAGGCACCATCCTCGCATCTGGCCCTCCTGCCAATCTCCTTCCTCAGGACCTAATTAATAGGTTCATCAATGAGGAATCCCGCATCGCTGGCCCTCCGGCATCTTTCACAAAGATTGCCCCAGTCAGGCCCCAGCACTCGCCTCCCCAGGCATCAGGCAGCTCTGCGTCTTCGGACGTAACCTGCCACTACTGCAAAAAACCTGGCCATAAAAAGCCAGAGTGTTACAAACTCAAGCGGGATCAGGAGAACGCTAAAAAGGGAAGGGCTGGGCAGCGAGGGAAAGCTGCTCAGAATACCATTACTCAGGCACCGGACTCAATTCTGGCAAACAGGTTTGCTGCGGCCAATAGCATACCTGTACCAAAGAGTCGCCTATTTACTATAGTTAACGGCTCTGGCAAAATAGAAGAGGTACATGAGGTACCTCAGGTCTCCCTTTACATGATGAGTGCCAATCACACTCAGTCAGCATCAAGATGGATGATGGACAGCAGAGCATCAGCACATTTTACACCCTATCTTGAGGACTACGACACCTACACACCTCACAAAGGTGTTGATGTCCTCCTTGGTGACAACACTCTTCTACGAAGTGTTGGAACGGGTTCTATTACAATTCGCACCAATCGAGGCATCGACCTCAAAATATCGAATGTGCTCCACCTCCCAAATACGCACTCGCGTATCCTGTCCACGCCCTGCCTTACTTCAAAGGGCGCCATAGTTAGTTTTGATGCCACCTCCTTTACAATCAGACACAAAGGAGAGACCATTGTGGAAGGACACAAGGCTCTCGGGCTATATTGGCTCGACGGACATGCTATGAATGCTGTTCGCGCACCTGCATCTGCGAGCCTTGATGTCTGGCATAGGCGCATGGGACATATGTCCAAAGATGCGCTAAAAAGATATGCTCAGGAGTCAGTCAAAGGACTCCATATAAATGATTCCCCTGTGGAAGATGGACTTTGCCTTGGTTGTGAACTAGGCAAATCTACTCGTCTACCCTTCCCACCTTCCAAGAAACGTGCTTCAGAACCCCTTGAAGTCATTCACAGTGACCTTGTTGGCCCATTGCAGAGCAACTCAATCCAGGGCAACAAGTACTTCGCCACGTTCATAGATGACTTCTCCAAAGCTGCAGTTGTCATCTTTATGAAATCAAAGGACCAGTTTAAGGATGCCTTCCTACACTATAAGGCATGGGCTGAAAAACAACTAAATAAGCCCATCAAATCCCTACACTCGGACCGTGGTGGCGAATACGTCAACAATGACTTAAAGCACATCCTTCTGGAAGCAGGAATCGAGCATATGCTCACTATGCCTTATTCTCCACAACAGAATGGGAGAGCCGAGCGTTTTAACCGTACGGTTATGGAAAAAGGCACTAGCATGCTCCACCATGCAGGCCTTAGCCTTGGCTTTTGGGAACAAGCAGTTCAAACTGCTGTGCAAATCTATAACCGCACTCCCACTCGTTCAAATCAGTGGAAAACTCCGCTAGAGCTCTGGGATGGTACAGTCCCAGATGTCTCCTACTTTAGAGTATTTGGCTGCAAAGCCTACTATCATGTACCCGAACACAACCGGCGCAAACTAGATCCTAAATCAAAGGAAGCCGTGTTTGTGGGCTATGAACCCTTTTCAAAGGGTTACAAACTCTGGGATAGACATAGCCGGTGCTTCATCTCTTCATGAGATGTTACATTTGATGAAGATACCTTCCCATCCTGCAGTGTTGTGGCTCAACACTTACAACCTTCCACCTCTCCCGCGTCTGGTGAACCCTTGAGTGCTCCCAGCGGTGAAGTTATCTTTGTAGTGCCTAGCCCGCCTACACCAGCTGTTGTCCCTACAGTGCCTCAGACTACACCAGTCTTTGTCATACCACCTCCGGCACCTGTAGTAGTACAACAGCCTAGCACCCCACCCAATGCCACACCTGCTCCGGCAGACCAGACTATCTATCACACTCCTCCTTCCCAAGCGCCTCCCCCTACAAATCCTGCACCCACACGTCGTCGTACTACCTGCTCCACAAGGCCAGCAGTCACTGCGCCTATACCTGCCCCTAATTTCAACAGGGAAGTGTCTCCTCCTAGGGAAACCCCTAGATCTCCCAGGAACACTCAGGTAGTCTCGCCTACACGCCCAAGGCGGAGCACAAGGGTATGATTCACGAATCCTCGCTACTTCACAGAGGACAACGACGAATTCGTGCAGGGTAGCAGCAGGCTGGGAATAATGGACTTGCTAAATACTGCTGAGGTGCCCGGTTACAGGGACCCGCAGACTTACAAACAAGCCATGGAGTCTGAACAAGCTGGTGATTGGCTTGAAGCATGCCAGTATGAACTGGATGCTCTCACCAAGCTTGACGTCTGGAGACTTGAACCCCTTCCTGAAGGAAGGAAGGTGGTCAAGTGCAAATGGGTATTCAAAAAGAAAGCGGATGGACGCTTTCGTGCTAGGCTAGTGGCAAAAGGGTTCACCCAACTAGAGGGGGTGGACTTTGACGAAACTTTCTCCCCAGTTGCCCGCTTTGAGTCCCTAAGACTCCTTCTTGCGTTGGCTACGCTTGAAGACTGGCACATTCACCAGATGGACGTCAAATCGGTGTTTCTTCATGGGGAACTGGAGGAAGAAATCTATATGGAGCAACCTATTGGTTTTGTCACAGCTGGCTCAGAGCACCTTGTGTGCCGACTACAGAAGGCCCTTTATGGCCTCAAACAAGCTTCCCGCGCATGGAACATGCAATTCCATGGGGTCCTTTGTGACCTAGGCTTCACGCGGACGTACTCTGATGCAGGAGTATACGTATATCATCTTCAAGAGGGGGGTGATACACTTTTCGTGATCTTATATGTAGATGACATTACTATACTTGGGAGCTCCCTATCAAAGATCAATGATCTGAAAGCATCTCTATCAAGCCGATACGAGATGACTGATCTTGGTGAAATCCAGTCTTACCTAGGTGTTAATATCACCAGAGACCGTGCAAATCGCACTATGGAAATCAACCAGTCAGATTACATCCGCGATGTGGTTGAGCGGTTTGGGATGCTAGATTCCAACCCAGTATATACCCCTCTTCCCTCTGGCGCCGAGGCACACTTGGTCAAACATGACGATCAGGCCTCTACTTCTGAAATAAAGAAGTATCAACAGATAATTGGGTCTCTGCTCTATGCGCAGATTGGAAGCAGACCCGATATTTCCTTCGCTGTTGCGCGCCTTAGCCAATTTGCTTCCAATCCCTCACCCCAGCATTTACGCCTAGCAAAATATGTCCTGGCATACCTTAACTGTACTAAGGACTATGCGTTACGCTATGCTGGAGGGAATGGTGGAGAAGGCCTTCACGGCTACTGTGACTCTTCCTGGGGAGATCAGGAAGAGAAACACTCCACCTCTGGCTACGTCTTCCTGCTTGCCAATGGAGCCATTTCATGGTGTACCAGAAAGCAGAAGACCATTGCACAGTCTACCACAGAAGCCGAGTACATGAGCCTCTCTGAGACCTCTAATCAAGCTCAGTGGTACACTACCTTCCTAGGGGAACTAGGGTATGAGGTCACCTCCCCTATACCCCTACACTGTGACAACAAGGGCGCTGTAGACTTAGCACTAAACCCTGTCACTGGAAGGCGGTCCAAACACATCCTAATAAAGCACCATGTAGTCAGGGAATACGTAGAAAATAAGGTCATAGACCTGATACATACACCCACTGGGGAAATGGTTGCAGACGGACTTACCAAGTCCCTGCCCAAAGAACCCTTTGACAAAATGGTAGCTGATCTAGGAATGGTGTAACAAGAGACTCAGAACAAAAGGGTTGATAACCAGTCAGTGGTCGTCGATCCTTGGTTTAGAAGCATAGTGCTGTTAAAGCACAACATGTTCTCTGATCTCTGGAGCTAAGAAAAACCCTTCTTAGAACCCTGAAGAAGCTGGACCTTGGTCACAGATTCCAGCCCTTCAAAAAGTTGTCCTGTATCAAGGACAAATGAAGTGCTAATGACCATGGTCTTTGATTGAGCGTCGTCTTGTCTCTTCTAGAGAAAATAGTCCTTTATCAGGACTTACCAGGATTTCAACCTTGATCCCAATCTTCTGCGTAGCTCTTCACGCTCCAAATTTATCACCTCTGTCACATCATGGACTGCCTCTATCATGGAGGGATGTTGAGACGCGACTGTATAAGTCACATGTCTCGTGGGATCTGATTGTGTCAGCCCACATACTATATTCGGTATCTGTCCCTTATGGACTCTTTTGGACACTCCGGACTTGTACGGACCGCTTTTGTTTATCTTTATTGACAGAGTCACACATGACTCTTATTGTTCTTTATTCTTAAGATACCGGTATTGTCTGCTTTAGGCAGCTATTGTTCTCTGCCCTCCAATGGCATTTCTCACTCTGGCGCACAGACCACATGTATTATGTTTGGGTCACCAGTGCGCACAGACCATTCTTAGCTAAGCATCCTGTATATAAGGACTGCTATTTACACCTTCACACTTCAGAGTTTACTTCCCCACTGAAGTGTAAGTTCCTTCTTTACCTCTCTTTACACTACCTTTACTCACAGACAGTTTGTAGTAACTTGTCTACTAGGTGTGTATATATACAGAGTTTACTTCCCCTCTGAAGTTAACTTGTCTACTAGCATCTTGCTATCTTTACTTGCTTGTTAGTTCTGCGCTCAACAATAGCACCATGCGCTGTGTCGCTGTCATAGCACCACGTGCCGTGTCGATGTCTTCGTCATGCCACGCGCCGTGTCGCTGTCGTAGTACCGCGCACTATGTCGCTGTCGTAGCGCCACGCGCCGTGTCGCGGTCTTCATCACGCCGCAGCGTTGTGTCACTGTCGTAGCGTCGCGGCGGTGTCGCTGTCGTCGTAGTGAGGCTTGCATGCCATGCCAGTGTCGTAGTGTCGCGGTGGGGCATGGCAGCTCTTGCGCGCTGCAAGAAGGTGGAATTGGCACTTGCAAGCCAAAGGTGGTGGTGGCAATACAGGCCTGCGCGGGGCAAGGTGGGGGCAGTGCCGAGAACGTGGTTGGAACCTAGAAAGAAATAAAAATATTGTAGTTAGCTAAAAGGATCAGACAAAGGAAAAACACTTAGCTATAAATTGAGGGTTCCCTGGGCCAAGGAACGCAGTCGACGAGCGCGTCAGATGACAATGGCAGACGAGGTGGAGGCAGCGCCGAGAACGTGTTTGAAACCTAGAAAACATTGTAGTTAGTTAGCTAAAAGGGTCAGACAAAGGAAAAACACTTAGCTTCTTTAAATTGAGGGTTCCCTGGGCCAAGGAACGCAGTCGACGAGCGCTGCCAGTGAGCATCAGAAAACAATGGCAGTCTGTTGACACGTTGCAGCAGCGTCCAGTCCGGTGACCTGCGTGCCCGGCGAAACCCGTGACCAGTGACCACTGGGGACGGGTTTCGCGAGGGTCACAAATTCGGTACTCCAAGTCGTACCTGTACCTGCCCAAACTCCCGGGCTGAACCTGCACAGGTACATAAATCCATGCCATTCACTAAATAGAACACTTTTGATTTTGGTTTGAGTGCCTAAATTTTTTGCATATTTTCAATGGTTCATTGGTTCAGAACTGGTTCAGAACTGGTTCTCCAGTTTCAGGAATTTGCTGAACCCTGAACTGAACCATTGGTTCGGTTCAGGTCAACAGCTGAACCTGAACCCGAAATTGGGGTTCAGACCGGTCTGGTTCAGGTTCGAACTGAGGTTCAGAACCGAACCTTACCATCACTAGTGCCTTGCGCCGCATGATCCTCTCTGCGGGACTTTTTTTAATACAATATATGTATCACGACGAAGAGACGGTCCCCATGACACAATAATAATAATAAAGTCGTTCAGATATTCGTGTGGTGATTGATGATGTGGATGTTGATCTGGTAGTGTATGTGTATTGTAGGGCAGACCGCAAGGGGGGTCAAATTTTTTAAAAATTGCACGGGGTCGGTAAATTTTTTTAAGGGGCTGGGCCCCTACCTCCCCCCCCCCCCGCCCCTCCCAAAAAGGAAATCCGATACCAAATATAGAAATTCTAGAAAACATAGACAAAAACATATGAACACAAGCGTGTAATTCTAACAACGTTGGCGTTTGGACGCTCGGATATGATTAGGACAACGCCAATTACGGGGGGCTACCTCGAAATTGAGACACTCGATGTTACGAACTCGAAGTGCTGCTTATCTTTTCCTCTACTATGTTACCTCGCGTTCGCGTGTACTTTTACCCATGACCCACTTCCTTTGCTTCTTCAGCTTCTATCTCGCACCCACTGCCTGACCATTACGATACCGGTCTTACGATTCTTAGAGTCCGCGGACGCCATCTGACCTCCGCGTGCCCCCGCGGGATTCGCTTGTTCCATTTACAGACTCTCCTTTCATATTACTTGATTAGCTCGCTAGGGCCAGTACCCTAGGATCGCGCCATGTGTTTGCGACTCGCAAACACCCTGTACTAGTATATAAGTCACGCCCTACCTAGCTTGTACGGTAGACTTGACTTCTTGTGTAATACCACATCGTCTTTGCCTCACGACCCTTGTTCGACTCGCACCTTCGCTTGAGTCTCCGCCTTCGCTCGCCCTTGCGCTTGAGCCTCGCCTTCTGCTATTACCCTAGTGTCCCTGGGAGGCCTAGTGGTACTTGTTCATCACCGAACTGAGTCTTAACGGACTCACGCCTTTCCGATCCCGTTGACTTGCGAAAGTACACGTCGTACTTAACGCCCCTGTGGTGGCGTTACATTAAGTCAAGTCTCTCACAGTGGCGACATCTAGTCGCAGCCAGTCTCGGTTTCAGGCCGAATATATCGATCGTTACAGCACTGACGAACTCTCTGACAAAATCAAGGGAACTGCAGTCTGGGCAGAACACGACGGAGTTGAGGGATACTTTCTCTTCCATCCCAATACACAGAAATACCGACAAATCCACTACCTCGACGACATCCGCCAGTGGGCGTACATCGACTACTCACCAAAGCAAGGGAAGTGGTACACTATTAGCATTGTACCCCCCGCACTTGGAGTAGGACCCTTTGGAGCCCGCACTACTAGTGGCATCGACATCGACAGCCCAGATCCTGATTCCCCAAGCGTACCTATCCCTACCACGAACCTACCAACCACCGCGTTCCCATCCTACGCAATGTCGCAGACCCAGCAGCAGGCTTCGGCCAGCACAACGCTCACCAGCGGGGGAAGCGGAGGAGGAGGAGGAGGACCCTCGGGGGCCTCGAGCTCAGGAGGAGGAGGAGCCCCAATACCACCCAGTGGAGCCGCAGGTGGCGGTGGCGGTGGCGGTGGCGGTGGCGGTGGCGGTGGCGCTGCGCCAGGAGGAGCTGCTCCGATAATCGCACCTGGAGGCCACGGAAGACTAGGAGGGAACCCCCCTCCGGAATTCACAGGGGCGAGGGACAAGAGCAAAGCGTTCCTACTCGCGTTTGACCTCTATGTGGGGATGAACCCAGACGTCGACCAACTTAGAATCCCTTCCTCACGAGCTATGACCTTCCTCTCCTACATCAGAGGGCCTCTTGTCGAAGATTGGGTAGCTGAGCAGGCACTATGGCTCGACGAGCAGGTAGCCAATGGAGTGGACCGCGGAAACGTGGTCCTATGGCAGACGGTCCGAAACAGATTCGAAAACGCCTACTTCGACTCAGCTGAACGTACCAACGCCCGCAAAACGCTACAAACCCTCACCATGAAAGGTGAAGATATCGACACGTACATCGCCACGTTCCAAAACCTCGTCACCAAAGCCGGCTACAACCCCGATGAAGCTACGACTCTCGAAATCTTCCAAGACGGATTGCCAAACCAGTTAGTTATTAACGCTATCCGCTTCCAGCACCCTGTCACTTGGGAGCAGTGGAAGGCGGCCGCACGACTTCAGCAGGCTGAATACCTCATTTTAAAGGATCGCCTGGGCAAAAACAAACCGTCGCGCAGTCGAAAGGGGGGACACGGCCGAGAGCAGTGGGTCCAAGCCCTCAACAGAACGCGCGACCCGAACGCCATGGATGTTGGACGCGCCAGAGCCTCCGTGGCCCTTACCGACACCGACAAAGCCCAACTTCAGAAGGAGGGACGATGTTTTAGATGTCGTGCTCAAGGGCACATCTCGCGTAACTGCCCACAAAAAGGTGTGCGCGTGGCTGCAGCCAGCGCTGCCATGGCGTTACCCGCCGGTCCCTCGAGAACTACGCTCCCCCCTCCCCCGTCTGCAAACATACCAGCTCCCACCATCGGTACTGTCGCCATATCAGCTAATCGCATCCTTTCGAATGAGGAGCAGGCAGACATACAGATCGCAGCGATGAAGGCACAGTCACAGGAGGTGCGCGACCTCATGGTCGACAAGTTATTTGGAAGAGAGGATTTTCTCGACGCTTGAACCCGGCGGCCTGGGCTAGAGCTTTAAATCTAAACGTGTACACTAGCAGATACCGATCTATGCGAATCCCAGTTCTGTTTAAATCTGCGCACGCAACGGCCGAACGACAAGTCCTTATCGACTCAGGAGCAACGGATAATTTTATTTGCTCCACACTTCTTAAACGACTCCAAATCGGGACAAGAGATGTCACCCACCCTATCCGCATCTGGAATGTAGATGGCACCCATAACCAGGACGGCGCCATCACTCAATACACGGACCTCACTGTAAAGACAGGGAAAGAGGAGAGGACGCTTCGCTTCCTGGTCACGAACCTAGGAAGGGACGAAGTTATCCTAGGATATCCCTGGTTCACGGCCTTTGAGCCGAGTATCAAGTGGGGAGATGCAACGTTGAACGAAGAGTTCCAACCGGTTGTAGTCTCGAGCCTTCACTTGTCAGACGAAGCCACGCCCATGGAGGCATCCATTCGGGCGTTGGAGACGTACGAACTTGACGAGGAAGCGTGGGAGCAACTCGTAGACGACGAGTGTGAACCCCAAATCGCATTTTTGCGAAAGACGACGACTGCGTCGGAATTAGCACAGCGAGAAGCGGCGAAGAAGGAGCAACAGACATTCGAAGAGATGGTCCCGGCGGAGTATCATCGTCACCGAAAAATATTTGACGAGGAAGCGTCCCACCGATTTCCCCCGTCACGAATTTGGGACCACGCCATTGACCTGCTTCCTAACGCCCCCGCCGCGCTCGACTGTAAAGTCTACCCCCTTGCGCAGAATGAGCAGGAGGCACTTACAACGTTCCTCACGGAACAGCTAGGAAAGGGGTATATACGCCCATCAAAATCGCCTTACGCGTCTCCATTCTTCTTTATTAAGAAGAAAGACGGTAGGCTACGACCCGTACAAGACTATCGGCGGCTGAATGAAATAACCGTTCGAAATCACTACCCCCTCCCCCTCATCCCTGAGTTGGTGGACCGTATACGAGGAGCACGCCTATACTCCAAACTTGATATCAAATGGGGTTACAACAACGTACGGGTCAAAGGAGGAGACGAGTGGAAAGCTGCGTTTAAGACTAACCAAGGACTCTACGAACCCTTGGTCATGTACTTTGGCCTCACAAACTCGCCCTCAACGTTCCAAGAAATGATGGACACAATCTTCCGACCCCTTGTTCTCACCAACGAAGTGATCGTCTACATGGACGACATCCTGATCGCGACCGCCATCGACTACCCCCATCATCGCGCGGTACTCCATGAAGTCCTCCGCCTGTGCGAGGAGCATGATTTATACATCAAGCCGGAGAAGTGCGAATTTGAAGTCCTCGAAGTGGAGTATCTGGGGCTGATCATAGGCCACGGAAACCTGCGTATGGACCCTGTTAAAGTAAGGGGCATCCAGGAGTGGCAGGCCCCGAAAACCCTCAGAGAAGTACGCGCATTCCTTGGGTTTTGCAACTTCTACCGTCGGTTCATCCGAGGATTCTCCTCACTGGCGCGACCACTTCACAACCTCACGCGAAAAGACACACAATGGCGGTGGGGACGGGACGAACAAGACGCGTTCACAAACATCAAGCGGTGCATTGGACGCGAACCCACACTATTATTCCCCGACTTCTTAAAGCCATTCGAACTAGAAGTAGACGCCTCAAACGTAGCCATCGGAGCCGTACTGAATCAACTCGGCCCGGATCAGAAATTACACCCCGTCGCATTCCACTCCGAATCGCTCAGCGCAGCAGAACACAACTATGACATCTACGACCGAGAACTCTTGGCCGTTGTAAAAGCATTGAGAGCCTGGCGAACGTACCTTGTCGGCTCTCCGCACAAAATTATCATCCACACTGACCACGCCAACCTTCAATACTGGAAAGAACCACGAAAGATTAGTCGTCGAGTGGCACGCGAGTTCCTGGAGCTGTCAGAGTACGACTTTGTACTGAAGCACGTCTCCGGAGTCAAGAACGGCCGTGCAGATGCCCTGTCAAGACGAGCGGACTACGTAGTCGACGAGAAGGACAACAATGACATTATCGTCCTCCCTGCCGAACGATTCATCCGCGCGACAGAGATGTCGATGCACGACATGGATATCTGGACCCAAATCTCGCAAAATCTTGACGAAAAGGACGTATTACGTTGGGTCGAGCCCCATAACCTGAAAAAGGTGGGAGGGCTGTGGTGGAAAGGCGATGCCTTGGTTGTCGTGGGCGACAACGATCTTAAACGGGGGGTAATCACCTTTTTCCATGACACTCCCGCGATGGGACACCCCGGAATCGCAAACACCTTTGAGCTCCTTCGTCGCGACTACTGGTGGCCCAACATGCGCAAGGACGTGGAAGACTATGTCAAGGGCTGCGCAACGTGCCAAGCCAACAAAATCAACACACATCGACAAAAGCCACACCTCTTCCCTATCACCACAGATCCAGACGCTGAACCATTCGAAGTCGTAGCCATGGACTTCATTACGAAACTCCCAGTGTCTGACGGGTACGACTCCATCTTGACGATCACAGACCACGACTGCTCAAAAGCAGCCATTTTCATCCCCTGTCATGAGTCAATAACCGCAGAAGGAGTGGCACGACTCTACCTGCGCCACGTATACCCGCACTATGGTATTCCCCGAAAGGTAATCACAGACCGAGACCCCCGATTTACCTCCGCATTCATGAAGAATCTCTGCAAAGTCCTCGGTATCCGCCAAAACATCTCCTCTGCCTACCACCCTCAGACGGACGGACAGTCGGAACGTACGAATCAATGGCTAGAGCAGTACTTACGACACTGGAGCAACGTGCAACAGGACAACTGGGCCGAGGCACTGCCAGTCGCGCAGTTCGCACACAATGCCTGGCCAAACGCGACAACAAAAGAGTCGCCCTTCTCACTTATCATGGGCTGGGAACCACGCACCATGTGGACACCGAAGCCTACGACATCCCCATCCGTCGAACAGCGCCTAGAAGAAATGGTCATCAGACGGCAACACGCACAAGACTGCATCAAACACGCGCAAGAATTGATGATGAAGCGGGGGAAGACACGCTTTGTCCCGTATCAGGAAGGGGCCCAGGTCTGGCTAGAAGGAACGAATCTGCGAACCTTCTACCCAACCGCCAAACTCGGCCCGAAGCGCCACGGACCCTTCCGCATTAAGAAGGTTCTATCAGATGTCTCTTACGAATTGGAACTTCCCGCTACATGGAAGATTCACCCCGTATTCCATGCTAACCTCCTCACCCCATATAAGGAGACGGAGTTGCATGGCGCAAACTTCACGCGACCCCCGCCTGACCTTATTGACGGGGAAGAAGAATTCGAAGTAGAGCGCATCCTGCAGTCACGACTGCATGGACGAGGGCGCAAACTTCAGTTCCTAGTTCAGTGGAAGGGATTCCCCATAAGTGACAGCTCATGGGAACCGCTCGAAAATGTACGGCATGCCTCGGAACTCATCACTGACTTCTATCACCTAAATCCTACCGCCGAAGGGGCTGGACGAAAGATATAAATCACACCCCATCGACGCCTACCGCTCACCATCCCCATCCCTATCTCCCCATGGCCTCCACTCCCATCGTCTCCACTGTTCCCGCTCGCCGCCCAGTCGAGATCATTCTCGAAAATCTAACTGTACCCTCGCAGGATCTTGGTGTCCCGTCTGAAGTAGACGGTCGTACGCCGTACTCGGTGATTCTCAGCCGCCCCACATCCCCTGTCCTTGCCCAAGTCGCGACGGCCCTTTCTAAGCTCCAAGAACCACCTACTCCCATACTCCCCCCTTGTCTCCCCTACCATCCCGATCATCCAACCCTCGCCAGCCTCACCTCCACCTGTCGACACGCCCGTTGCCGTGCACGATGTGCCGGTCCCATACTCCCTTACACCACCACCTCCTCTCGAATCGTCGATAGTCGACGCAGCCCATTTTCCCACCCCAACATTCCCCGCAGGAATTGACCACATCCCGACGCCTGTTCCCCAACTACGCATCGCCGAGCCAGACCCCGCCTTGGCCCTCCTCGATGATGAAGATGAGGAGGGAGACGCGATCGACCCCGGCCTCCCCTTCTTCCTCAACGACGCCACCTCCCCCACCTTCTTCCCACTCCTGATCGGCGGAGTCGACTGCCCACTACAGACCGCCCGTTTCATCTATTATCGAAAAAGTTATCAGGAGGTTGTCGGAACCATGGGGAAGGGCCACCCCTGCTACATCTCGCAGGTCTTCTCAACTCGGTCTACGGAGACCAACTCCCCCAGCACGTTACCAACAACCAGCTAGACATGTTCCACCCCCACGACCCCCGTGCGATTGTGCTCGACTGAGGTGCTTGCAGAGTTGCGAAGCCCCCGTCTCCATGCCGAGGTATCCCGTCTCCGCGAATGTCTGGTGCGTAGGGACGCAATACAGACGCGGGCATCAGACCTTCGACGCCTCCAGTCCGAACTAACCAAAGACGAGTTTGGGCTGGACATGGACCTCGCTGGTGTGCGTAAGAGACTGCAGTACGCTCGAGCCATCCCCCTCATATCCAACAAATACGCAGAGCTTCACGCGAAGCCGGTGCGTCCCAGGGGAACGCCTGAACGAATCCCCCTCCTCCCGCGTGTGGGAGGACCCTGCGAGATGCCGCGCCTTCAAGGGGAAGGCCGTCAGCGGCAACGCAGATGCTTCCAGTGTAAGTCCACCGAACACTTGGTGGCGCAGTGCCCGGACCGACGAGAGCGCGAGCCATGCAAGTGGTGCGGCAGTCGAGTTCATCAGTCCAACACCTGCCTGATTCGCAGGCTCTCTCCCATGTCCCCCGCGTACGTCGACCCAGACAGTCGCCCCAGGTGGTGCGGCAAGTGTCTGCGACACGACGCGAGGCATGAAGAGATCAAGTGCCCAATGTACGAGCAGTGTAGGGATTGTGGTGAGCGTGGACGTTTCCTATTCCTGCGTCGTCATACCTGTCCCCGCACTCCATCCCCCACGCCTACCAACGTTGCGCCGGAAGAGGACTGTTATTACGCTAGTGACTAGTCGAAGTCGTGGCGACTTCAAGTCTGACAGGGGGGTAATGTTACGAACTCGAAGTGCTGCTTATCTTTTCCTCTACTATGTTACCTCGCGTTCGCGTGTACTTTTACCCATGACCCACTTCCTTTGCTTCTTCAGCTTCTATCTCGCACCCACTGCCTGACCATTACGATACCGGTCTTACGATTCTTAGAGTCCGCGGACGCCATCTGACCTCCGCGTGCCCCCGCGGGATTCGCTTGTTCCATTTACAGACTCTCCTTTCATATTACTTGATTAGCTCGCTAGGGCCAGTACCCTAGGATCGCGCCATGTGTTTGCGACTCGCAAACACCCTGTACTAGTATATAAGTCACGCCCTACCTAGCTTGTACGGTAGACTTGACTTCTTGTGTAATACCACATCGTCTTTGCCTCACGACCCTTGTTCGACTCGCACCTTCGCTTGAGTCTCCGCCTTCGCTCGCCCTTGCGCTTGAGCCTCGCCTTCTGCTATTACCCTAGTGTCCCTGGGAGGCCTAGTGGTACTTGTTCATCACCGAACTGAGTCTTAACGGACTCACGCCTTTCCGATCCCGTTGACTTGCGAAAGTACACGTCGTACTTAACGCCCCTGTGGTGGCGTTACACTCGAGGTGAAACTGTGGGCCGTTGAGCAAAAAACCGAATGTTGGAGGCGAAAAACACTCACCCACAAAGTCTCACAGCCCCTATACCCACACTGGACGGCTGTGTTACTGTTCCTCAGCTCGTTTTCTACAGGCGTTCCGCAAATACATGCTGTGACCTCCACCATGTCCCTCGTTCGACGGATACGGCCGCGTCTTGTTGGCTGTCCATCAATCGTGAACTCCGTCTGCTTGATGGAGACCAGTTGCTGGCTCGGAGGCGCTGGGTGAGCCGCGACTGAATCTACAGGAAGAAAGTCAACTTCTATCGCAGCAGGGTGCAAAAACATACCGGTTCCGAGCGCCCTACCACTCCCTCCTATCTCGGCCCTCATCTGCTCTGGGTCTTGGTTGGCCGTATCATCGGTCTCATCGATCCGCGCGTCGGGGTCTTGATCAGTGTCCATCGCCATTGGGCCCGGGGTTGGAGGGCCTCCCGGGGTCGTCGCGCGTTCGTCGCGGCTTGCATCGTAGTCTAAGGTGAATTCAGCTCCACTCTCGTACTCCGAGTAAGCGTCCAAGTTCCCAGCGTCGCCTTGCTCACTATCCTTGTCGACTCGATGTCTTGCACTTGACTGTGAGCTACTGTCAGATTGACTCGACGCCTCGCAGTCGTCTTCGAACTCATATAAAGTGTCGTTGGCAGGGGCGTTGTCGGAAGGCGAAAGCTGCAACGATGATCTGAAACAGCAAGATGAGTAAGAGAAAGGACACAAAATAAAGACTCACGAGAAGGCTTGACGCGAGCTGTGCACCTCGGAAATCGCAAGAGGCATTGTGGTGACGTTATGCTTTCGACGCCGGCGCGAGATCGTAAATCGCGTCTCCCACAGAACCTTGAGTGCGGCCTTCTCGGACTCGCTAACCACGTAGGCTCTGGGGAACTCACCACCTGTAGTGGACGGATGAAACCGCGCTCGGTGGGTCTTCATGTTGTACTTCCAAACTGCTGCTGATGTCGATGGGCAGAGACGACATATAATCGGGACGTTTGTACAAGGCGAGTTGGTGCGTTCCGTTGCCGCTGACAGGTAGGATAACTTGCCTGTGAAGTTGGGGCAACGGGTCACGCGCTCGTCGATCTGCGGTGCACTCCCCGTCCCCTTTCCTTTCCGCAAGTAAAATGCGCATTGGGGTGATGGGCGCATGCACAGGCCGCAAAGCTCCTGGGTGGTGTCAAGCGTGCTGTCAAAGAGGAGATGGGAGGCAACGTGTTCGAGGATCTTGTGTGTTTTACTGATGTCCCATGGGGTGGCTGGTCGACACATAGGACAGCAGTCGGACTGAGCACTTGTAGGACCAGTAATTGCACGCTCGTCGAGCTCGACTTCGCAGACAAATGCGGCGTGCGCTAGATAAGTAATGAGTTCCCAGTCCGTCGTAGAACCAATAAGGGCATACCGCTATCCGTGCGGTACGGGAAATAGTCAGACCTCTTGGGAAGACGCGGGAGTCGGCCCCGGTCCTGGACTGGGATCGAGCTGAAGAGACAAGCCGCGATCGCTCGCAGCTCATCTGTCCGGAAGTAATAAACAGGAGCATTAACTTCAGGGATAGCAATCGCAGGGTCGATGACCTGTATGAACGAGCCTTTGGTTTTGAGTACTGCGCGTTCCATTTTCCGATTCCACTTCCAGTCCGCGCCGTCGACGTCGGGATCGTCCTTGGAAGTTTCGACAATTTGATAGATTTGAAATTGCACCGTGACCGCTGGCTCCATGAGAAATCGGGGACTTATCTCGAGAACTGGGGAAGTGTCGAATAGAATCTCATTGATTTGTATGATAGCCAGAAAGAACTGGCCCTCGCATTGGACGACCGTGGCGGCAGGGTCCCCTATGGAGAGAAGCCCCTTGGACGTCGAATCAATAACACCACCGGATAAATCTGGCAGTGGTGACGTCTTTGCGTAGCGAGACAGTCCGGCGCAACGATTGAGGCGGTCTGTTGATCCAGGGACTTTGGAAAATGTCGCCCTCTCAAGCTCTCGTAGAACGCGTGCCTTGGGGACCATCTTTCTGTCCGAGCTTGCTGACGAGTCTTCTATGTTGATCAGCGGACTGAACTTGCCTCGTCCATCACGGCTGGTTTCGATGGACGCGTGATCCTCCAGGTCGAGCAGGGGGCCCTCGCCTTCGCCTAGCGTGAGCGACGAGATGAGAGCCGTCGCGTCTTGTGCAGTAAGGGACACAGTCTCAGCAGCAGTCTCCGGGGTGACATGAATCTGATCGCTGTCGTCGTCTTGCTCGCCGTCGCCATCTTCGAGTTCTTCGAGGCCCTCGGCGACCTGACCAAAGGGGAATTCCATGTCGTGACCCTGGCTCTCCAGCTCCAGCAGCGCATCTTCAATATTGCTAGATGGGAAGTCAGATACAACCATCTGACGTCCCAGGTTCCATGCGGTGATCAAAGATACATTGCGGACATTGACGTTCCCCTTCCAGGACGCAGGGGTTATGTGGTCAGACTTTGAGAGCACATCACCATTTCCGTCCTCGATCCCGCGAAGGTGAAGACGCCTGGGACCGCGATCCCACGAAGGATGCTCTGAGAAAATATTAAGACACTCAACGGCATGAGAAAGACGATACCCGAGTGTAAGGACATCGGCGTTGGTGTCATTCCCAACCATCGATCGTACAACGCCGAAGGTGGATTCCAGCCGGTCGGTCCCATTAAGAATGAGGTAAAAGTCCCCATCTGGTGTGTAGATCTTCGCCTTCGCGACGCAGAAATACGCATTTTTCACCAGAAGGACTAAGTCTTTGAAAGTAAGCGAAGGCATTGCCTTGCTTCGAGCACCTTTGGCAGTAAAGAGAAACGTCGCGAGATGGGCAGCAGCACTGAGATGGACAAGTTGTTCGTGCAGCGAGAGGGAGACCTGCACAAAGGGAAGGACCAGGTGCCGAAACAGAGACCCGAGCATCAGAAGAGCATCTCTTGCTGCCACAAAGCTCGGCTTATCAGTCGGCGCAGGAGGTGGGAGGGACCAAACTTCCTTCATAAAGGTGTAACACAATGGGACATCCTGGCGATCAGTGGGATTGAGCAAGTACGAGATGCGGTGAGGGGGCACGTTGTTTGCTTGGAAGTGGAAGCGCAGGAGCGCAGGAGTGACAACGAAGCCGTTGATCATCACACCAGACTTGCGAATAGTGAAGTTTCGACAACGCTTCATGACGTGCTTGGGATCTTTGTCTGTGGTTATATCGTTGTCGCCGACCAGAAGATTCATGAGTCGTAGTTTCCCGAGCAGCACATGGAGCTCAGAGTTAGGGTCGAGCGGTCGTTTGTGTGTGAGTGTGGTCAGAGCAGATCCTCGACGACTTTCTCCGTCTGAAGCAACACAGAAAAGTGGACATCCTATCGTTGAACTCTCAGCGTTACAAGCCTCAACAACCGTTGAAATAAGTCGCGCATGTCTGTCAGCGTCCTCCCGTTTGCAGGTCCCTGTGATGATGAAGGGCCGCGAGCCCGATGTGTGTCTATTCCCCGAGAGGACCCCGATGGAAAACACAGTTGCCTGCCAGCACGCGAGAGTGTCTCTATATTAGCTACGGGGATGTTATCGATTGAGTGATAACTCACCTCACTGGCATGATGTAACTCGCCGCGTAAAATGCCGTGCATAAGGGCCTTTGCATCACTCATTGAGCAAAAGTCTAGGCCCACATGTTCCGTGTGCTCCCGGCACAACCCCAGTATCTTATCGGTCGATGGGTCCCATCGCATCCTCTCCTCCACCTTGATCTCATCAATCATGAGGACGTAGCCACACGCACCACTCCCACTCGAATTCTTGAAAGCTGCTCGGATATTGCCCTGTATTTCAGACCTTGTGGGAAACCCCGCAGAGGGCGACAGTGAGGTAACGGTTGATGACCCATAGCGTAATGTAGAAAGGGTTGGCGCGCCGAGAGTTTGGTGAGCAAGACTTGCAACACGTGCACCACCCAGGCGGAGGAAAAGCAGCCCACGGGACCTCTCTTCTTCGGTGAAGTTCTTGGGTTTATATAAACCATTCCTCGCGCGATCAAGCAACTCCATCATCCCTCTAACTCCCACTCCCCGGTTCAGGCCTGCTCGAAGCAGCGCGTCCATGCGATTGACAGTTCCCTCACTCATCGCCATGACTAACTGTTCGTATTGGCCCACAGTTCGTGCCCGCGTCGCCAGGGTTCGCGATATTGAGAGCTGTTTGAACCGCAACCCATCAAGCATTGCGCACTTCTTCCGCAGGATCTCGATGAGGCCGCCGATTGGCTGGTATGCATAGACGGTATTTGTGTGTATGCCGTTGCTGATGCGGTGAAGGATGCCCTCCACGATTCGGTGAGTCAGCAGCTGCGAACATGCCTGACATGAGTCTGACGACGTTTCTCGAACTCCCGCACAGTGTATCGATTGTATCGACATTCGAGGGCCAACAAGATGGATATGCCAAGGGATTGCGAACACTTCATGAAGCATGAAGGGATAGGCGCTGTATGGGAGGACACCATCCGGCATCGCAAGGTACGCTCCCGAACAAGGGTTCGTTGTGGGTTTCGTCGCACGCGTTGACCGTTTCCGACTCGAAATAGACCCTCTGGCCGGTGTTCTGGCCATTTCTTTGTTCTCTAGTACTTCGATAGGAAGCTCGCGGGTCCCAGGGATGGGCAAGGGGACGGTGAGAAGGGCCTGTGTAGCTGTGCGCGGACGGTCTAACCTTGACAAGATGTGAGTCTCATTATCGGGCCTGCATCGACGACTCTGACTTACTCCATTGCCATCAACAACGCGGTGACCTTCCCCTCCAACAACCCTCCAACGACGCCTCCCTCCTCGACGAGGACCTCAAGATATTCGTAGAGCCCTTGCAATCCCACCCGACTACAACGAACCATCGCGACGATCTCTTCCTGTGGCCTCCTAAAGCCAAGGATCCTGTCCAAGCCAGGATTGACGTTCTCCCAGAGTTCGTCCTGCGGTACGTCAGCGCAGATAGAGAGCGCGGCCATCTTGTTATAACCCGATAACTCGTACGAGGGTTCATTGCCTTCTCCATCTTCCAGGACATCATCTGGGGCCTTCCCTATTTCGTTGCGCAGGCGGTCAAGGAGGAGCCAAGCGTCACGACAGCCCCTCCGCGCAGGTGTTGCTTCGCACCCCCTGACACGTGCCCTGACCTCGTCTCGGTTTCGGTCTCGATCGAGGTCCCAAGCTCTGTCTAGGTCCAGGTCAAGGGCCGAGTCAAGGCCAGGGTCTGCGCATGGGTAGAGGTCTGCGCTCGGGTCAAGGTCTTCGCACCGAGATACGTGCATCACTGTCTTGGGTATTGCGACTTGGCTGACCACTACCCGAGACGAACTCTCGGTCTCCTTCCTCTCGGCTTCCCTTGCAAGATCGGTTGCAGTGTGTGAGGAGTCCTCCCGGCGAAGATAGGACCACAAGGTCGGTTTCTTTGCTATTTCTGCGTCTTGTTTCTTCTTTTTAATGGTGGCCAGACATTTCTTCTTCCCCTGATGCTGCACAAGACCTTGCGGACCCGCTGTACCGACTTTTATTTCTTCCTCGCATAGAGGACATCGTTCGGTGGTCGTGACATCGTATTTTACCCCTTTGCTCTGTCATTTATATAAGCTGGAGAACACGGTGCGAATTTCAAGGCATACCTTTCTTGGCATCGAATCAAGCCCTCAAAATAAGACAAACTCGAGTTGACTGAGGCCTTAAAGAAGTCGCAAATGCAGGCGAGGAGCGCGCTTCGGGGTGGCTTGGGGAGCGGCAAGTGAGGCGGCGACAGTGCTTGCAACACCAGCCCTTGCCAGCAGCGAGCACAAAAAGGTGAAGCGCTTGGTGATGCGTGACATCGCCATCCTAATTTCGAACCACACCTGCACAGGCCCAAAGGCACCAGCTACGAATCAAAAATTGTATATTGCATAGATATTTGCGGCGCCTTCAGCGTCTCGCTCAACTTTTTGAGCGCACCTTCCCCTCTCGGATCAATGGGCCGGCCCTCCGGGCGGCAAAAAGTAAAATTTTTTAAGCACTTCGGGCAGACCCCCCCCCCCCGTCCCCGGGTCACGGAACCACGGTCCGAACCCCCCTTGGCAGACCGCCGCAAGGACCGCCGTGTCATTGTCGTGGCGTGTAGATCGCCAAAAAAAAAAAAAGGGGGCTCCATAGGCGTGCTTGTTGGCGCGCGCACCGCTCGCTTCCGCCTTGGGGCGATGATATATTCTCTGCACAACCTGCACCGTAGGGACAGCTTTCATGGGCGTCCGAGTCTATGTACGCGTGTCAACCACTGGTGTCAACAGCATTGCGCCCACATCACTCAGCGCACCGGACGAGCATGTATTGCTCTGCCAACGCATACAATCGTGTAAGCTGCGTCATCCGTGTTCTATCCTGGACTTATTGTTGATCATTATGAATGGAAGCGCACAGATTCCAAAGATCGACTTGACCGTAGTCGAGAATTTGCAGGAGAACGCATTGCTAGTGTACACTACACGTGGATGCCGGTGATGCGCATGGCGGAAAATGTGAACACACCACTCTTATATCGAAGATAGCTCGAGACAAATGATTTCACAAGGACCCTGTGGAGCTCATGAAAGTGCTAATAGATGTACAGATAGATAGGTGACTTCCGAGTCCACGGGAATTTACCGATATCGCTGGGAAACATTACTGGATAACACCTTACCATTCAAACAATTCAACGAACTCCTTTTGAGCAGATAGAAGGCGCTGCCGCCTTTTCTCAAGCTCGCTGCGTCGTTCGACGACGTCTTCCGGCTCGCTCAGAAGTCTCCTGCAGCGCTCGTACCCTTTAGGCCCATTGATGCTGAGTCCATCGAAGAGCGCATCTTCGAGGCCGACTGTCACTCCTCGTAGCAATGTCCTGTCGACGCTCATCGGAACGTTATCTACAAAGCGCTTGTAGGCCACTACGGCGTAACATTAGTCATGACATGCGAAAGAAACAGAGATATGGGGAGCTCTCAACCTTGGAAGTAGGCACGAACGTCTGCCATTATTCCAATGGCTGGCTCCATGGGGTCTGGTGGGAGTAGGGCGGCTAGTGATGAAACCTCTACCGAGCGTAGTCCCAAGCTTAGCAAGGGACGCAATCGCCTCGTTAACTGCGGCCCTCATGCCTGGGTTGGTACCATCTTCCAGGTTTCTTATGACCGAGCTTTTGGACCTCAAGCGACCTCTTTTGTAGTGACTCAGGAATTTGGATCGATATTCGGTATAATAACGTGCGTTCTGTGTGAACGGCTCGTTTTCGTCCTTCAGTAAGGAGTCGATATGCTGAGCAGCAGCGTCCGCACATATCTGTATATGGGATTGCATTATGTTCCTAGTAGTTAATGTCAGTAACGAGGGATGTATATAAATCAAGAGGCGTACCTGACCGCTTGCTTTAGATGACCATGGGTGTACTGAGCGAAGTGCCTTTCCACCAGTTGCTGGACATAGCTAGTCAATTCCTTCCGCGTGATCTCGAAGAATTGCCTTGAAGGATCCTCCCATCCCACCACGACAGTACGAATATATTGCCTTATAACGGTATGTGGGTAATGATTTGGTAGCTCGCGGGTCACGGCACTGACAAACAAGAAGTCACGGATCTGAGGGACAAGAAACACATATTTCTTACGAATTTGCCTTCTCTAAGACATCCTCGATGTAAATCGGTGAACTGACATCACAAGGCTCTTCTTCCCACTCTTCCTCTTCGCTTGAAAGGAAGGAAGGGGGAGCCAGTGTGGTATCAGTGGCTTGTGAACGCTCGAGTGGCAGAAAATAGGGTGCTGTCTGCCGTATTGCCTTCTTGAAGTCGTCTCGGGGTCCACGAAGTTTTTGTATCAACCCATTTTCATCCGGAATACCATCAACAAGGGTCTTGATAGACTGAATAAAGGCACCGATCAATTTCGAGAGCTCCGAATTTGGCTCAGATGACGGTGGGTTTGGGAGCTGGGATATATCCTGTTGAGTCTGCGCAAGTAGTTTGTCGAGCTCCTCCTGCAGCTCAGGAAGCCTACCATTGTGTCAAAATCAACCGAAAATAAAAGGTGAAAATAACTTGCCTCTTGGAAATCAAACTAGACAATAATTGTCCCAGACGTGTCGTCAGCTTGTCTGTCCCTAAGCGACGTTGATATAGCCATTCCAAGTTCGACCAAGGTTCCTTGGTTGAAAAAAACACCGCTTCTTGCTCTCTGGCTTTCTCGTATGTAATCCCATCCCGAATGTCCTGAGAGTCAGGGTTCTTCACAGAGAAGTACTCAATACCTCCCTCCTTTCCGCCCCTCTGGATTCTGCTTATCCAAATGGCCTCCTCGCCGGCGGGTATTCGGTCGGGTTTAGTCAAGACACCTATACAGCACTATTAGGAAACATGGTGTGGTACCTTACAACATCGAAATACCGATAGTCCGAGCTCCGCTTGGATCGAAGAGGGAAGCGAGGCGGTGAGCGCTTTGATTTTCGAAATCGGCTGTTAACGTTTAAGAAGAAACCCCACGACAAAGGCGAAAGAGGAGTATACTTTCGCATGCGATTGTTAATAGGATGATGCAACTCTCCTTAGAGATATACTCTTCGGCAAGCCGTTGAACCAGGCGAGAGTCATGTGGTTCTCCTCCAACGATTAAACCTTGGACCAAATTAGTCCGGTTGCCTGATTTCGACAGTTGTATCACCCACCTGGCAGATCGACAAACGACAAATCAGTCGACATCCCTGCTGCGGATCTCCAAACAAACCGAGTTCGAGGAGAACGATAACTCCCTCTCCTCAAGAGCATCGTCCTCGGCTTCTAAGAATTGAGGAAACGGGGTGCTGGGATTCAAAATGGCGCATTGTGCTTGGCGAATCCGTTTAGTGACAAGAGACTTTTCGAAAATGGGATCCCCAAAGTCATGTCGGCGCGGTTGTGGAAGCACTCTGCCATCTCCGTCTGTGACGATACGCAGTGAGACGACACAACACCACGGTTCAGACGAATGTGAGAGCTGGCACTCTGTTGGACACCTATGTGCACAAGGGGTTTATGGCGGAAATCAAACAGAGGCTAGGAAAAGCTTACCTCGTGCATGTTCCAGACGCACGGGGTAGGGTGATTCCTGATATGGCCTCTATGAGGGATGACTTGCCCTGCGCTCTGCGACCCCAAGACAGCAATGACGGGGATGTCAAGGTCTAATTGCGCGCTGCAGGAGAAAAGAAAATCTTGAGACATTCGGTCGACGGGGCCTACTGTTGTCCTCACCCTGTTTCGCGAAGGCGGTTCACGGCATCGAGCATCTTGCGCTTCTGGGCAACATATTGCGAGTTAGATAGTCCCACAGGGGCACCTCTGTGGTCGTTCTCCGGGCTTAGATCCGAGGTACTGTCAACATCGTTTCCGCTTTTGGACGTAGACATAATCATAATGGAGAGGAGGTAGTAGGGGAATCCTAAGGGACATGACCAGCAAGGAGCGTCCTTTATAGGTTTCAGCAAGACGATTGAACTAAGGTGCAGATAATGTCAAGCAGGGATCAAGCGCAGCCATAGAGCCTTGAACCACTTATCTGTGAGTGGTGATAGAGAGAAGAGCCTAGTAGTTAAACAGTCATGTGAAAGAGGCGTTGATGCACTGTCAAGCGGTCTCAGGGAAATATCTTGTTCGCAGCTATCCGCAGTACTAGTACTACGGTACTCGCACTCTGTTGTGCATCCGATATCGATGTGGGCTGGATGTGGGATTTTCTTCTCTGTTTCCATGCGCATGATGCAAAAGACCAGGGACGCAAAGCCTTAATTGCTGCGGACACTACAGATCGCGCGCACACTTAACAAGGGCGCAATCATGGCTTCCTATCGAGTCCAAGATCAGCCCGAGTCTCTCACCGTAACGAGCTAAGGCCTGAGAACCAGTTGCGTAAGTCACGTTACCGCCGGCCCCGGAGAGTCACCAGCGTGACTCCGACTCGGAAGCTGCCAGTCCAAGTTGGACAGTCTGTCCAACATTATGAGCTATGTCGTCTCTTAACGACTGCGTGCAATGTCGTCTCCCTATTAAGGTTGGCCTCTGGCGCTGGTCGTCTTGCTGAACATCGTGTACTCCACCTACCACTCTGCTCACATCCGAGTCGCCCCACGTGCGTTGCGGGTCATTGATTGATGCGTGTTGTGCCACGCCTCCCTCAGATAGCGCTAAGGTCCGTTGTGCGTTCTCACGGAGCCTGGACGGATTCCCCGTGCAGATGGGTGGTTGGATTACGAGGATTCAAGGTGGAATCACCGACGAGTTCAGGAATAGGCGTTACTCCGCGAAGCGAAGAATCATGAATCTATTGGAACCAGCAATCTGTCACGTTTCCCAACCCCCGAGCGGGTCGCTTAGGGAGAGACCGTAGTATGCTTTCATACATTTCTTCGTGCTCATTATCAATAGCACCCTTCAATGCGCCGCCTCACAACCGTGATCTGATGTGAGCGCTTCTTCTACACCGGGACGAGTTAAAGATGGCAATACGTCAGGCAGTGCAAGACTTCCAACTACTTGAACAAATTAATTTGGTGATGATTCCTCCACCGCTAACATCCCGTTCAATCTTGAGACACCGGCCCAGTGAAGCCATACTTATCAACGATGTTATGAAGAATGCGAGCTCCTATGAGAGCGTACCCTGTGGCAATTGTCGGAACTGATCTCGACTTCGTGTCGATAATAGGACTGGCCAGTGAGCTACCAAATAACTACCTGTTTGTTGTCGAAAGGCACGATATGAGAGCTTTCGTGAAGCGATAAGGCTCCCCATCGAAGAATCGCCCTAATCTCACCAAAAGGGCATTGCACGAACGCGCCAATGAGATAGTCGAAGATCGCTACTCCCGGTATAGCCACAGTCATCTCACACCGTTACGTCTATTTTGCCCCTGCTGTACGCCTTATCACGTCCTTGTGTTATTTTCTGACGAGTTTAGGAACTCTGAGAAAGCTCAAATGGCCAACATGTGCAAACGCGGCGGAGTGGTGTTTCAACTCCCACTGGAGGCAGAACGGAGGCCATTCGCTATACTGAAGACTGCCACGAGGACTCTTACTTCGAATTTCAAATTTCAAGACAGTACAAAGTGTTCCCACACAGTGCCGAGAGTGCTATATTTGCCAATGACGAAGAAACAAAGCGTAACTTACAGTGGTACTTACTAATTCGGACCTCGGACCTCCGTTCCGACCCTTCGTCGACTGCTCTTCACGTACAATACTATCCAATCTGCTATTGAAATACTACTAGTGGTGGTCATGACGCCACATCCAAACCTGCGTGGCTGACATTTCGACCACCGTGGCTACACGTGCTTTGATAACGTTATACGGGTATCATCCGTCCGATACCGTGTGGCACTCAGGTCGGCCTCGAGGCAGCGCTCTTTCAACAACCTATCTATCAGTGTATCCGGAATGTATGAAAGTTGCAAAGTGCATTCGAGCAAACTAGAGGATGCTGTTGAGTGACACGGTGAGCTGCAAAGTCGAGAAACCCATCAGGCGCTAAAACAGTGCTTGCGGTAGAATCCCATTTTCAAAGCCTGGCTGATTCTTCCGAAAGTGACGAGTGAGTTCGCTCCCACTCGTATTACGGTATATACCTTGTGACCGTGGAGGAATGGGGCCGGTCCTCGCCACTTGGATCTTACGTTCTTTCTTTCTAGTGGCGATGGTAATGCCAGGCATAGGAACGCTCATACTGATCCAAGGGTGTGCCACCTTCCTTGTGTTATGTCAACTTGACTTGACCGGGGGTCGTGGTTCAGCGGATAAGTTACAAGTATACGAAAGGAGGCAAGAATTCGGCCCTGTGACGAATCGTGTTTAATTACCCTCATCACCCCATGTCCTTAGCTGCGTGGATGTGGCACTTCACTTATCCCTCGACCTCTCTTGGTCTGAGGGGTTCCGATGCTATCGTAACTGGGATCTCTCCGAGTGATCCACCAGAGGTTCAGTCGATTGCTATCTTTTTGTGGCGAATGAGTGCCACAGGACCTCACCCTAGTGCTCTGTATAACTACATTCAAATTCGGTTGTCTCTTCGCTGTGCCTATAAAGGACCCTTCTTACGGGTCTTGTCCTTCAGAGAACAGTCCCGTTCTGCCTCACAACATCTTCCTCTCTACCATGTCCTCATCAGATGGTGGTACGGATTTCGACAGCACCTCAGACGTGTCTTCTGGCGCGAACGACCACACTGACATCCCGGTGGGTCTTTCGGACCCACAATACGTTGCAAAGAAACGCAAGATGCTGGATGCAGTTAATCGCCTTCGTGCCACGGGGTGAGGATTACTGCAAACCCTGTCAGTTACTCATCTCAAAAATTTATTTTATCCCACAGGGCACAATTAGACCTCGATATTCCCATCATTGCTGTCTTGGGGTCCCAGAGCGCGGGCAAGTCATCCCTTATAGAGGCCATATCGGGTATTACCCTACCCCGAGCGTCTGGAACTTGCACGAGGTAGGCATTGTTAGCCTCTGTTTACTTTTCGCCACAAACCCCTTGTGCATAGGTGTCCGACAGAATGCCAACTTTCGCATTCGTCAGAGCCCTGGAGATGCGTCGTCTCGCTGCGCAGGGTCACGGATGCAGAAGGCAAGGCGCTTTCACAACCGCAGAAAATCGATTTCGGAGATGCCATTTTCGAAAAGCCTCTTGTCACCGAGCGCATCCGCCGCGCACAATGCGCAATTTTGAATCCCGGCACGTCGCCTGAAAAATTCTTAGAAGCCTCGGACGATGTTCTCGAGGAGAGGCAGTTATCGTTCTCCTCGAACACGATTTGTCTAGAGATCTATGGTAGAGACGTCGATGATTTATCATTCGTCGACCTACCAGGTTAGTAATATAAATCTGGAATCTGGTAAACGGACTAATTCGGTCTAGGTTTGATCGTCGGAGGGGAACCGCGAGACTCCCGTCTGGTTCAACAACTTGCCGAGGAACACATCAGTAAGGAAAGTTGTATCATCCTATTGACAATCACCTGCGAGAGTACGCTTGCTCTTCACCTCCGTTCTGAGGTAGTTTTCTAAACGAATGATGTCCACAGCGGATTTCGAGAACCAGACCGCTCACCGCCTCGCTGCCCAATTCGATCCAAGCGGGGCTCGAACTATTGGTATTTCGATGTTGTAAGACGTGGCCTCAGATTGTTAACCCTAGCTGCGTCGTTGCAGGTGTCCTCACGAAACCTGACCGGATACCCGCCGGCGAAGAGGCACTGTGGATAGGTAAAATCCGGAGTGGCGGTGTGGATGGGGGGGTAGAATACTTCTCTGTGAAGAACCCTGACTCTCAAGATATCAAAAACGGGATCACTTATGAGCAAGCCAGAGAGAACGAAGCAGAGTTTTTCTCAAATAGGGAACCTTGGTCAAGTTTAGAATGGCTTTGCCAACGCCGCTTAGGGACTGACAAGCTGACAAAACGTCTGGGACAAGTATTGTCTAGTTTGATCTCCAAGAGGCAAGTCCTTTTCACCGATCTTGAGGTTAATTCTAACACATCGGTAGGCTTCCTGAGCTGCAGGAGGAGCTCGATAGACTCCTCGAGCAGACTCAACAGGAAATCGGCCAGCTCCCAAGTCCACCATCATCTGAGCCCGTTTCCGAAATCTTGAAAATGATTAACGTCTTTGTTCAGTCTATCCAGCGCCTTGTTGAGGGTGTTCCGGATGAAGACGGTCTGCTACAGACACTCCGTGAGCCACGAGACGAGTTCAAGGGAGAAATCCGTCGGACAGCCCCCTATTTTCTGCCACTTGAGAACTTCTCAAACGGCAACAACCTGAGTCTCGCCGTTCGAAGCCATCGCCCCGGGCCTAGAATAGTTCCAAGAGTTCCTCCTTTCTCCTTCCTTTCAAGCGAAGAGACGTGGGAGCAAGAGCCCTGTAACGCCAGTTCACCGATTTTCATCGACGATGTCTTGAAGAAGGCAAACTCGTAAGTTAGCATGTGTTCCCTTTGGCCCTCCGAGCTTTGACTTTGTTTGTTAGCGCTGTGACCCGCGAGCTACCAGGCTATTACCCATATATTGTCATAAAGCAGTATATTGTTGATTTCGTGGAGCGATGGGAGGATCCCTCAAGACGGTTCTTCGACACCACGCAAAAGGAACTGACCAGTGATGTCCAGTTGTTGGTGGAAAAGTATTTCTCTCAGTATACTCATGGTCATCTCAAGCAAGGAGTCAGGTACGTCTCTTGGTCTACATACTTTCCGCTCTGTTAACACCAAATACCAGGAGTATAATGCAATCCCATATACAGAAATGTGCAGATACTGCGGCACAACAGATTGGCTTCTTGTTGGCAGACGAACACGAGCCCTTTACCCTGAACACGCATTATTACACAGAGTATCGCTCAAAATTCCTGGGCCACTACAAAAGACATCGCTTGATATCTACGAGCGACAGTAGGATCATAAGGAACCTGGATCCAGATACCTGCAGCCCAAGCATGAAGGCCACACTTGACGAAGCGATTTCGTCCCTCACTAGGCTTGGGCTACAGTCGGCATCATTAGCTACCCTACTCCCACCGGACTCCATGGAACCAGCCATCACAATAATGGCAGACGTTCGTGCTTACTTCCAAGGTCGGTAGCCCCCCGTTTCTTTGTTGCTTACGCATAACACGGCTAACGGCCACGTCATAGTTGCATACAAGCGCTTTGTAGATAACATCCCGATGTGCATCGACCGAACATTGCTGCGGGGAGTGACAGTCGGCCTCGAGGATGCGCTTTTCGATGGACTTGGTATCAACGGGCCTGGAGGGTACGAGCGCTGTAGGAAGCTTCTGAGCGAGCCAGGAGACGTTGTCGAACGCCGCAGCGAGTTGGAGAAGAGGCGACAGCGCCTCCTATTGGCCCGAAAGGAACTTACTGAATTGTTCGAATGATGCGCCGTAGTAGAAGCAGATTGTGCTGCGTAGTATTGTGTCGTAGAATGTTCGCTATCGATGAGATCCATGTGAATGACCTTTTCTGATTGGGGGTGCCTAAGAACTGTCCCCTGGCCCTTGTTGATAACGACATCCGCAGCCATCCGCAGTGCTCTGTCGTCTGCTCTATCGTGTATCCAATATCGAATGTGGGATTTCCTTCTCTACTTTTGTCCGCATGCAAGGGACGCGAAAACCTTCGTCGCTGCGGAGGTCGCGTAATGCGCACACACTTAATGCGGCGCAAGCCTTGGCTTCCCCGCATCGATTCTCCTAGGATCACCAGGTTGTGGCACCCCATATGCATAATACAGAACCCCCCGTGAGTACTTTCCTCACCCACCCCTCTTGATTTTTATCCCGCCTTATCGGATATCCGTCGTAGCAACCTCCCCCTGCCATCATTGTCACCAGCACCGACACGGACCCCGATCCTTGCCCCGACCCAGCGCCCCTACCACCGGACCCCGTTGCGGACCCCGACCCTTGCCCCGACCCAGCGCCTGTACTACCAGCTGCATCACCATCGCCCGCTTCGCCAATGTTAATGCTTGATGTCTTGGAGCCTTCAACGACGACCACTCAGGTCGATCCCGAGATAACGGTGGGAAGTAACAACACGCGTTACGCGCGGAACAACTTGCGCCTGAACAACAGCCTGCATGACATAGAGTAAGTACAACTATATTTGCATTACAGACGGCCCATCTGACTGACGGAGGAAGGCTCAATCGCTACCTCGACCTTCCGATTATTGCTGTAGTCGGCTCGCAGAGTTCTGGTAAATCATCCTTGATCCAAGCTATCTCAGGAATCCCACTTTTGAAAGCGCCAGGGGACGCATGTACGCGGTGAGCATACTCCCTGCTGTCGCATTTCCCCTTGTCTCAAGAGTTTATGCCCTTTCGTGAAGATGCCCCATTGAGTGCCGTCTCACGCGTGGAGATGGAGCGTGGTCGTGCCAAGTATATTTGCGTCGCGTCATTGCATCCAGTGGAAGAAGTGTCTCAGATCTGCCGAAAGAGCCTTTTGGTGACCTCATCACGGACAAGGACTTACTGGAAGATCGTATCTCACGGGCCCAGTTCGCCATTCTTAATCCTAGCACACCCGCAGGCACATTCTTGGAAGGCAATGCCGACCCGGGTGGCAATGAGCTGACTTTCTCTCCGAATATCATATGTCTGGAGATCACGGGCCCAGAGTACAGCGAAATATCCTTTGTAGACCTACCCGGTGCGTCCTAAAGTTCAGATTATGGCGCATTTGTAGGCTGATGGCTCCCAAAGGCTTGATTCACAACGTTGGCACAAGTGGGAACCGAGAGAACATCGGACTCATCAAGAATTTGGCTTCGAGTTACGTTTCGAAGAAGAATTGCATTATCCTCATGACCATAACTTGCGAGAGTACGCCCTTGTACATTGTATTCCAAAGCCAACTTGCTGACACATGGCAATAGCCGACTTTGCCAACCAAGGTGCATATGACCTCGCGCGCACTTATGATCCTTACGGACGGCGCACCGTCGGTAGGGCACTCGCATTTCTCCACCTAAAAACACTTCTTTATCGACGCCTCAGGGGTCTTAACCAAACCGGACAGAAGTCCGGAGGCTGCGCACGAGAAATGGGTACGGTACATCCGCGGCGAGACTGAACCATTGCATCATGGGTGGTTCTGTGTCAAACAACCCGATACTCAGAGCCCGCACCCTGTGCCACCCCTGGCTGAGGCCCGTGTACAGGAAGATCTGTGGTTCAAAAAAACGTCGACCTGGGGAGAGCTCCCCAGAACTTTTCATAATCGTCTTGGAACCAAAAAACTCGTTCAACATCTCGAGGAAATTCTCTCAGGTTTGATGTCAGAAAAGTACGCGACACCTTTTATACTCGCGAGAGTCAATGTGACTGACATCCTTCAGTGTTCCCGAACTTGGGACCCAAATCCAGAATCTGATAGAGAACACCAACCAAGAGTTGGCACGACTGGGAAAGCGACCATCCGACGACAGCGTTGGGGAGATCAGTTCCCTAGTCGACCAATTGGTTCGTGATATTGAAGCTGCGGTGGAGCGAAAGTCGCGAGAAGATGGCAACATATTATATCGCATCGAAGATGAAGCGGTGAAATTCAAGAATGAGCTCAGGGCAACATGTCCAGAGTTCCGTGCGTGGAATAAGAACCTCAAGAAGCCACCTTCCGTTAAACCTCTCCCCGAGCTCTTACTTGATGGTGATCCCCAGCTTGATGCCTCCGTGAAGCGCGAGGTCATATTCTTGGACGACGTTCTCGAAAAGAAGGCCCGGTAAGACCTCTCAGTGACTTCTAATGTAGATTTACCTTTATCTATCTTCATAGTTCTTCTGTTCGTGGACTCCCAGACAGCGGGCAGAATGATGTGGCGGAGGAGTATCTGCGTTCGTTCACGGCCAAGTGGGACACGCCAACGAATAAGTTTGTCAGGGATTCAGAGAGGCATCTTCAAGCTTTTATCAAAGATGCCATTGACGCGCGATGTGGGAAGTTTTCGCACAACGGATTGCCTATACACCTACGGTATGTTCGTATTTCTGTCCTGCTTATATACGATAACGCCCTTTGCAGAGATACGATCCAAAGTCATTTGCAGGAGTGCTTCGTCAAGACAAGATCGGCTACAGATCTGCTTCTCAAGTTGGAGCACACCGGGCATACACGAAACGAGCAATATTACAGGGAGTACAAAGACAAGTTTTTGTCTCACCTCAAGATGCAGCGAGAACTTGCTGCGAATAATACTGTACTCCGAGACCTGGACCGTCTAACCTCACCAAATGGCATCCAGCCAACTACAGCGTTTACCTCAGCCATCACCTCGGCAAAGACGGCTCTCAGTAAGGCCGGATTTCCGGCGATTGAGGATCTCGCCTTTGCCAGACTCCTACCCCCCCATCCTACTGACGCCGCACTTGAAGACATGGCCAAAGCAAGTGCAGGCTTCGAAGGTGAGTCTCATCACATCGCCCCTTGATATAGAGTCTTATTGTGCACGCCTGTATGTAATAGTTGCTCTGCACAGATTTGTCGACTACGTCCCGCTCGTAGTTGACACAGAACTTGTCCGCGGTGTTTGTCAAGACCTTCCACGCGTACTCCGACAGAGTTTCAAGTTCAACGAGCCGAACCTTGTCGAACGTTGCCGCGAATATCTGCAGGAACCCCCTGATGTCAAGGGAGACCGCGAATTCCTAGAGCAAAAGCTGCGTCGCTTGGCACGGGCGGAGGAAGAACTCCGGAACTTCTGGGGCCCATGAGTGCCCCCATCACGTGATTACTTGTATATCCATTTCCATTGCAGGGTGACGAGGAGGAGCGAATTCAGAAATGTCCTGGAAACAAATCATTGTATTTGCAACTATATACCGATAGCATCCGCATTACATCCTGTTCGAGAAACCTAGAAGTTTTACGAAATTTCCAGAGAACGACGAGACGGAAGCAATAACTTGAAGAGGTTCGAGTCGTCGAAAATATGTCAGCCTATAAGTCCCGCCTTGAGGGAGTTGGTACACTCGGGGCTCCAGATGCCGATGGGGTTAAGTCGACGCACTCGGTGCCCCAGATTCAATCGTCCTTGACAAATACCCGGTAGGGGAGAATTACAGCATCAGCCGGTTCCTACTCACGATGTCACACCGACGGTGCAGATCCCCAACGCCTTCCAAACGAATGAGACGGAGGACGGCGACGAAGGTACAGCCTCATGCTGTTCGACCTGTTCGCCGACGGGCGTGACGTAGAGTTCCAACTTGCCCCAATCAGTCGCCGTACGGACAACCGCTAACTCAAACTCAAATTTGTTGTTCTTCATCACAAATCAGTTATTAGCTCCGGATGGCTGGACGCCAGTCGATCTTGTGGGCGAGTCGGGTAGAACGTATCCCCAAAAGTTGTAACCAATGTCTGGGTTGTCGAAACCGACTGCGGTCTGGTGGAGAATGGGTGGCATTGACCGAGCCAGGTAATGAAAAAATGGGCATGCCCGCAACGATATCGCTGTTGATGTCGAATCCGGGGGAAGCGGGGTCTGCCAGTGACAGTCGTACAGCTCTGATGGTCGCACAGTCAGCCAGATTGGACACCAAGTCAGCATACTTGTCGACGAACGAGTCAAGGGTACCTATGATGTCCAAGTTGTCAGTGTTGGTAATACTTCGTACGTGTATAGAAGACGAACAACATCAGAAAATTGCGGAAGTGCCTTCATAACGCTGCGTGGCATGTTCTTCAGGTGTCGTAATGTAGCTGCTGTAGGTGTTGGCGGGCCCCGCAGCAACCACTGATGTCCAATCACCACCATCGGCGGTGAGCTCTCCCCGAGCGACGTTTCTGGACAAATGAAACCACATGTGGGCCACGCGGGCTTTTCGAAAAACCGAATCAACGGAGAAGGACCAGGAATAACGGCATTCGCACCATAACAAATTGAACGGGTTGTCGGACATACCGTATCCGTCTACCTGTTATCGTCGTCATCTCTTCCAGAACGACCGATGTGATGAGTCTTCCAGCACGGGACATCTAGGCGACCACTCGTACGGTGTATGTGTATATCCTGAAACGGGTATAAATTTTAAAAGCACCGAGAGTGCTTACATAGGGGGAAGTGACGCAACGAACGAACGGTATCCAATAATCGGCTTTGGACACTGACATGCGACCCGCGCGTCAGTGAGAGACGTAACTGCATCTTTCTTTAAGTCGAAAAACATATTGATGAGAACTTAAGAGACGAGACCAATAACAGCCGGAGGACGAAGGAATGGCTCAATGGCGTCCAATCAGCCTCAAACGATAGAACATGACTTACCTCACATTTGACGAGTTCATGGGAGGAGTCCCTGAATAACTAGCGTACATGGAGCGGTGATACTGTGGGACCAATGGCGGAAATTACTGTTGCTGAGATCATTGCCCTGCGCAAAGTCAATCGCCCCAGGACCGTCGCAATTACAAAGTTCGAGTAACCTTGGCGAATAACAAAATAACGTCATAACAATGGGTAAACGAATGGTGATTGGCTGTATCAAGTACTGGCAGGGCAGGTTCTGCACTGTCGTGCCGTTAGAGAGGGTGGACAAATGAAATGACTTTGAAGCTCAATTGCTGATGCGCCTCGCAGAAGGCACCAAGACTACGACAGTCATACGACGGCACGGATCTCGCACTAGATCAAGCAGAATGTGTTGAGGTAACACCCCCAACGCTAGCTAAAGAAAACATCAGCTCGTGGGCCCTACTGTACGTAGCAACCAGACCTACATTCAGCAAAATTGGGCAACGAAAGTGGCGTTACACGGTATGGCATTTGACCCAACGGATGTCTTCGATCTCCCAAGGCGCGACCATTTGCTGTTAGACTCGCACACTCGCACAGGTAGGCGGTCACGCCTTTGCTCTCGTCACTAACTAAAGAGCTGTTCTTGCAAAAGCGTCCCTTCAACATCATGTCGTAGTGGAGTAGAGAAGGACTCGGAGATTACCTCGTGGAGGCTAGTTCTACGCATCGAAAAAAAACCCTCTCCTGGGCGTCTCCGAACCTTAGCAGGGTCAGAACTGTGTTGATCACTATCATATTGCGCGCGATTCTCTGCGGGTTCGCGAGGTAAATGCCGGAGTTGCCATTGCGATTCGCACCGGTAATGCTAGTGCGGGGGAGCCGGGCGATAGATTTGCGTGAGCCCGCATTGCTGTACAGTAAGCCCAGTACCCTCTTCGCAGTTTCGGGTACGTACCCGAAATACGATCAAGCGACGTGAACTGTGTGAGGATCATTTCAGCGTATCTATCGACATCCGCGTGCTGGTGGTGCTAACAATACGTAGCAATATTTCCCTTTGATCGTAGACATCGGGGAAGTGCGCGGGTTGGAAATGATGGAAGCGCCAGATGTGGCTGTCTCCGAAAGCAATGTCTGAGTGGAAATATGACGGGGCACATTGATAGTGGGTGATGTGGGATTAATTCGCTTCGTCGAGCCTGACCCATGACTAAAACCAAACGAATCGGTTCGTCGAAGATAAACGCGTATCTCGCCGACGATGGCCGAGTCGATTTGAAATAGGCTAACCTGTAAACCGTCAAACATCCTTTCAAGATGCGCCTAACCAAAAAATCTAAAATCGGGTTTCTTTTCCTTCGCGGATTCAGAAGCGAAGAGGGCCAGTGTCTGATGACGATCGAGTGGACGCTTCAATCAGTTATCCACTAAATGATTGGAACGTCGTCTCCGTGATGAATCGGATCCGCCATCCTCCCGCATGAAAGTACGCATGAAAGTACAAAGGTGTGACAGCATACCCCATCCTGACCAAATGACGATATGCGCGCCGAACGTCGGAGATCATGTGGAACAGATGGTGAATGAAGGCGACGCAAAACAAGAGGCTGTGGAGTTGAGAAAAAAAGATGGACCACTATGTGGGTCTTACCATGAATCCGCATCAAACTGCCAAGAATGGTCAGGACAAGGCTCGTCTCAGTAGATGGAGAATGTCCATGAAGGGGGTTCGTCTATACCTGGTGTGATTGCAGGCACCTCAGGGATCACAAAACCTTGCGACCGTAAACTGTGAACATAACCCATCAAGGTTCAAAAGACTGCCTGTAATGGCGAGAGACATGCTGTTACATGCAAGTACGAACATAGCTGTCAGCTTCTTTGTCTTGTGCGGAATCTTGTGCGGAATATTCGGCCGAGAAAGAAGGAATAGAGGGGGACGAATATAGCCAAAAAAAACAAAGGCTGTGTCGATGTTGAGCCAGCGATGGGGGGAACCTCGGGGATCTCGGATACGCCCGACCCGCGCCTCGAGAACCAGGGTCCGAAGACCCGTGAGGGATCCTTTGGACTGGATGCAGCTGGATGACTGGTCTACGGTCTGATCGACCATTCTGTCATCAGTGTGATTATCGACGGAGAGCCAAAAACCCTATTTGCCGTATGAGGCTAGTACGACATTTCCACGGAGGAGACTGGGGTACTGTAACTTGCTATCATAGATCTCCCCCATGGGCCCCATCTGCTCGAACCGATCCGTTCCAAACGTCAAGGGTGTTTCCCTTCAGATCCCATCATCATTGACTCCTGCTAAATCCCCTTGTTCGGGTCGGAACAAACTTAAATAGTGGTTTTTTCCGTGGAGGCGCAAGCGAAAAGGCAAAGCCTCGTGATCGCAGCCGGTGCGCGCTTACTCACGTTGTCGTCACACTGCGGCCCACAGTCCCGGATGAATAGAAGAATACAACACAGCCTGAGATGATACGACACCCAAAACGTAAGTACAGACAGCTAAGTGCAAATTGCACCTTTTCACACGATAGGGGTGCGATGACTATTCGGTTGCAAGAACTTACGAAACCAAGCCCGGCAAGATTCGGGTACAGGGACTTGAGCCATCCCTGCCGCCATCACTCTCGTCCTCTCAACACCCCCCTATAAGTTATACACAAATGTCCATCAGAGCATACAGAACACTGGCAAACGTTCGTTGGAAATCAAATCAGAGGCGAGCAATGCGCTCAGTAGGGCACGGGGCGTTGCTTCTCCGTCGTCGGAAGAATGAGCGAGCCCTCATCCTTTGTCGATTCAAAGTTAGCCAACAACTCGGTCGCAGTATGGTGTAAAAAAAGGGTGCTCACGCCGCTTGTACGAAGTGCGATACGTCCTCGGCGCGAACGCTTGAAGAACTTGGCAGCGACGAGAACGGTGGCCATGAAAAGAGCAGCGACGAGCGCTCCGCACATCGCAGGTCGTGAACGAGGATTGCTCACGAGTCTCTTGGAAGAGAGGCAACTGATGGCATTCCCCATGGTGCCAAGTTGGAGGTCGAAGAAGCACCGCAGACCTTCATCCACTGGCGGTTAGAGCTGATTGCGGAATTCTGAGAACGGTGGTCTGAGGGGTTTGTCTACGCTGAAACATTGATAAAACAAGTACCTCAACGCGGTAAATGAATTCAGTCAGAGGAATGTCTCCATTGTGACCAAAGACGCGGATAGTGTTGAAGTCGTCGTCGGTCCCGTTCTTGAACTTGAAGCGCACAAAGTCGCGGTTGTCGGGGAGAGAGCCGCGGCGCAGCTCGATGGCAATAGCAGAGGCAAAGTTGGCTATATGTGCACTAGTTAAGAGCCGGAATCATAAACGCATTTGTAGTCCCACGCACGAATGCCTTTGAGAGTAGGGTCACTGTTTGTCATCTCTGTCTGCGAGAAGAGAGAGATGAACGGCTGGTAAGTGGTTGACTCGATGAGGAACTGCAGTGGGTCGCCATCGAAAGTGATGCGCTCCAACGAGCTGATAATCGATTGAAGTAGGGTGCGCCCAGCGACTACACAAAATGGTCAGAAAAAGTGTTTGAAGGGGAAGAAAAGAGTCGGAGGCGCACTGTTCCCAATGCCATTGATGGAGGGATCCGAGAAGACACCTTCCTCGTGGAAGTTGGCCCAGTGACGCGCCTGCTCAATCAGGGTGGGTGGGAGGCGATGAGCATAGGACTTGTTGTGGGTCAGTTGATGGTTCATGAAATCATAAATCTGCAAATGAGTAATCTCAGTGGAGCTGTAACCCTATGGTGCTGCATGCTAAGCGTACGTTAACCTGTATTGTAGAATAAGCGAGTTAATCCTGCTACACGCATTGCAGGCACTTACAGCGTTCTCAAGAGTGATAGGGCGGCCAAAGACGAAGTCATTAGCAAGTCTGAAGAAGGGCTCTGCGTCCTTCTCTGCGGCCTTGAACTCGGGAGAAGAGTAGAACTTCTTCACGTGGTCTTGGAATGCCTAAACATTTTGTGTTAAATATTATGCTGTGCAAGAGCCAATGTGATTACCGGGCAGTCTGTCCAGCTTTCGAGGGAACGGTCGTTGGCAGGCTCGACGGTTTCAGCTGTAGGCGGAATCAACAAATGCCATCCACAAAGATGGTATAGGGCTTACCAGGAACATATTGATATCCTCCGAGGGGGGCGGTGACCTTGGTCTCGTTCGCAAGCTCAATTGTGTTCTTTGTAGTCGGCGGGAAAAGGCCTTGTAGGAGTGCGATGGTAGAGTCAAACACAACACGACCTTCGCCACCATTCTTGATACGAGCGTGGACCTGATCAAGGTCGACGAGGTCGGTGCGAACGTTGTGGATGTAGTTGGCCGATGATTGATCGAAATATTCCTTGCGCAACTGTGAGCCGAGCTGGAAGGCTTGAACCTGCACGTGACCGTTAGAGAGAAAATGATGATAGACGCCGGGTGTGCCACACCTCGCCCAAGGGAGTTGAGTCGGCATGGGAGCTCTTGTACGTGACGGGGTCCTGGGAGTAGTCGTAGCGGTCGCCGTTACGCGTGATCACAACAACACCGCGGACAGTGGGATGCGACATGTTTTCTGTTGACTAGAGAGGACGATGAGCAGAGGGAAGACCGTGCAAGTCTGGGTACTTTCAGCGCTGTGAGTGGGTTTATATGCCCTCCTCGGCTACCTTGCGCGCTCCATGACTTTTCATAACTGGGGTTGTCTGCAGGTGAGTGGGAAGCGGTTGCGCAACGTGACATTGACCACGCCTTGCATTTCACTCACTGAACATTGATCTGGCCGTGTCGCGCATGTCGTACCACGCGAAATCCATGTGACCGATCCTTTCAGAGATACGAACTAGCTGGAAATAAGAGCTTTCTAGGAGGCGTGCTGGGGCCGATAGGGAAAAGAAGGTGCTCAAAGTGTTCAAGAATGTCCCAAGATGCAAGTCATAACCGAGCTGCGCATAGCAACCCTTCGAACCATAGAATCAAGCCCGGGCAGTTCGCTATAAAGTTGAAACTTGGTCGAGGCTCAGAGTCTGGCTCGCCCCCGCAACGAGTAATTGCCGATAAAACGTGCCGGGAAATGAACACGAAAGACGCGCCATAAACATGAGGTTGATGACGAAATTTCTTCAGGGATCGCAGACAGGAGATAACGCTGGGTGTCACAACCTTTGATGGTTCCAGAAAGTTCGCTGCGAACAAGATTGGGGAGTTGACGAGCTCGATTCGTAGGGGGACGAAAGGTATTCACGTGACTTGGAAGCAGGAGTTGTAAGTGTCGAGGGCAAAGTAGAACTGTTACACGTGAACACGGCAAAAGCGGAAGAAAAATGACGAGAGTAAAGAGGACACATGTACCACGCATGTCGTTTTGGCGAACAACTAAAAGAAGCCCCCACAAAGGCCGTATCACCTGCATGTGCCAATTTAGATCACCCCTGACGCCTCAAGGCTCGACGGTGGGTTACAACCACCGAAGATGTAAACCTTACCTTACTTTTTCTTTTTTCCCCCTCTCCCATGACCCCCGCTGCGACTATGACCACCCGTGGCTGAACTACCAGCACTCTCTACTACACCTTGTGTAGCACCCCCGCCACCTTTTCTCTTGCCCCGTGCTTGTTGGAACGTCGATCTCTCACTTTTCTTAAGCCACCGCTCCGGATCAGGGGGAGGTGTTACACCGGGCACGACCCCCTTCGGCACTACGCCTTGAGCGAGCTCCTCGGACAGCAGCTTGTTCCTTGCCGGCATCCCCAGTTTTACTTGCGGACGCAGTGACCCCTAGCCCTGTGACGTTCGACAAGCTAGGCGGCACTGGAGGGGGCGCATGTTCGAGCGATCCAGTCACATCAGAGTTGAGGCCATCAAGTGCACGAAGGTAGTCGGTATTGATGAAATCAAGGTGTTTCTGTGACGCTCGGAGATTGGTCAAGATATCAGAGTACTCTTCGCTGTTCTATTAGCGACAGTTAGATGCAAACTATTCATGCAAAGGAGTGATAGTACCGGGTCTGAAGAATCGAGAAGCTGGTTGTACAAGTCCAAGGCGACCTCGTAATTACCCTGTCTGTAGTTCTACAAAAGGATCAACTCGGACTGCGTATCAATAATGAGAGAACACGCACAAGTTGCGCCTCAAGATGTAAAACCCCTCGGTTTTGTTCGTGTCTCCGCTTAACCTTACCAAGTAATTGTACAGCTTCGTCTAGCTGTTGGAGCCGGTAAAGCGAGTAGGTACGCTCAAATAGGGAGGACTCGTTGGGGGACTCGAGTAATGCGAGAGCATCGCCGTAACGCTCCGTCTGCAGAAGCAGGAAAAGTTTTGTCTGCTTGGCATCCTTGTCATCCTGGAACAAGACGGAGAACTGATCCAAAAAGTATTATCGAACATGGCGTGAGTGTGTGTTGGGAAGAGAGACACATACCCTTGTCGCATGTCTTGATCGCATTTGTGAAATGGTTTCCATCAATCTGTGCACATAATGACGTGAAGAGACGTTGGACCCGGTCGCCGAGTGAAATCTCCTTCTTGAGCAATGGTTTTCTCTTCGCAGGTTGGCCTGCCCGTGGTTGTGCTTTCGTTGCGGTGGTGGATCTGGGTGCCATCGTCCAAGTCGTCAATTTCAAAGTCCGACAACACCTCATCTCTTTCAGCTTGACCTCTCCAATCATGTCAACAGACGAGTCAGTCGATACGTCGTCTCTCGCAATTTAAAACTGATCATTCTATACAGGCAAAATCAGGCCCCTAGCAAAGATGAACCAACCGACACCGACGCGATAATGCAAGACAACCAGCCAACCGTGGCTGCCGCAGCCGCACCAAAGAAACGACCGCGATTGGATCTGACTGTCGAACCTAGGGAGCGCAAGCGCGGAAAGAGTATGTTTGGACTTCTTGTTGGGACTCTGAACAAGGCCAAGACCGAAGACGAGGCTCGGAACGCCAGCGAAGCGGTGCGGATTCGTGCCAGTGCTCCTCTCCACCCTATCGTATCTGACGTCGTACCCAGGCCAAAAAGCGACAGTTGATTGATAAAAGGCTACAGGATAAACTCCGAAAAGAAACTGACACTGTCAGGAGAGCCGAAGAGGCGAAGAAAGACAAACATATTGCCAACCGCAAGGAGGAGGAGACTCAACTGAAGAACTCAATCGTAAGTTCTTCTTGTGTTTCTCTTGATGCCAGTGAGAGTAACAGAACTCGGGGTGTTACCAGCATAGGCTCCGTCGTGCGAGACTTCCCATCCTCGCCAATTTCCTTCTCACATCAGATATAATTCCTTCTGACGACTCGAGTTCCCCACCCTCGCAAAAATTGACCCTTGAACCAACGCGATCACACCCCCCACCGTTGTACTACCTTCCAGTGGTCCTGACGTCTTCTCAGGAAGTCTTCATCGCTAAACGGAAAGTAGAGGTGACTTATCTTCTCCACTACCCTTACTGCTGCGATTTTGATCATGAATTCGTTCACCTAGGCAACCGAAGCCTCCAAGAAGGAATGGAGCACCTTTCTCAGCGAGCGCGACGCAGCCATCAGTGAGATTAAGGAGATTAGACAGCGAGTGGTCGAGGAGGAGGCTCGCAAACAAGCAGCGCGTGAGGCTGCCAAAGCAGAAGAGATCACTAAGCCCGATCCCGCCCCCACTAGTGAACAGACCGAAAGCTCCAAACTTGAACCTTCTCCGTCCGAGGCTTAAAATGGACTTGGACGAGTCGCCTGTCGAGGAGAGACAGGGATCGATCACCAAGCAGGACAGCTCGCCGTCAGACGACTCCGAAAGGAAGGATGATCCTACGACGATACAAGCGAATGATGACGATGCCGTGGAGTATTGAAAAAAATATGTCAAGGTAGTGATTTTCCTCACTTCTTACTATCTCATGCTCCTTTATTTTATACCGTGCTACACATTTTTTTGCAACGTATTCATCCTGTCTCTTGTTCTAGGTCGCTCCTGTATCTAGACCGTGATAATTTTATCTTTTATCAAAGGGTATTTTGTTATTCCCCGCACGTTATCTGTGTGCGCGCGGTGAGGTTATTCACTTTCCCCATCATGACATCTGCCATTTTAAAGCAAACTAAATGGCGCGCCGGATGTGCCGTCAGATTCGCGATAACTGCTCGCGCAATCGGCCAGAGCCTGTTCTCGTAACCGACAATCCGGATATCACATCTTTCTGTGATGCGGCGATGGAGTCCCCGGCGCTGGTGTTTTTCTTGCCATGCTTCTAGCATCTTCCGTCTTGGTCAAGAAGGGTCGTGAAACGCTGTGGAGGGCGCAGCTTGGCGCATCGCCGCCGCCTCTCTCTCGCCATCTATCTCCCCCTGATACCTTCCTAGGAAATACTAGCGTGCAAGTGGCATGACGTCCTAAACTTCTCGCATAGAAGGGGAATACATAAACACAAAGACAGGGGACCGGACAGCTGACCAGGATATGATCCCACAGTGTCTCGGCACACCCTCTTGTCGGGGTAAACAAAATGACACGAGTCCTGTCAAACCCTGTCTCGGATCCTACACCCTATGCAGGGCTGGCCCCCATCCCAATCTCATCTAGCGCCTCGTGGCTATTGAGTCCTGAGCAACTCCTGACTCCCCTTCGTGGTATTCACATGTCGCGAGGCATCAACGATCCCAACAAAAGCAGGAACGGCGTACTCTACTCTCCACGTCGATGACTCTCACAAACCCCAATTCACGTCACCCGAGCGGGCGCTGGCCAGTGTAGAAGTTCGGCACCTTTGCAGCCCCAGGAGCGATCCCTCATGAGGAGATTTTTACCCGTGTCTGTCGCCTGCCAAATTTCTCGATCCGAAACTGATGGCCTTCAGTTACTGTAGGTCTGGCCGGCCGCCATCTGTGACCCTTACTTCTCTCTTGAGGATGAGGTGATAATCCCCGATTTAATGAGCGAGTCCCGTTCTTTCGGCCCGCTGATAGGCCATCTCATTTCCCCTAAGACTGTGCGCTCATTGCATTGTTTTTTTTGTTTTGTTTTTTTTTCCTTTGTTCCAAAGAAAAATTAAACCCGATGAACAGCCCTACGATGAGGAACAATGAGACTGGCCGACATATCGCGCTGTCGGCTGTGCTGCCGAGTGCGGATCCCACAGGATCAGATTCAAGATGTATATTCGTTTATGCGGGCGGTACCCGGAGCGCCACAGCCCAACGCCCACTCCGTCGCTGGCTCTCCCGACGAAATGTCTAGCTGGCATTTCACCCACCCATGAGTCGGCTCGATTCCGCAATGGGCTTTATCGAGCGCGGCAGGGTTACCCCAAAGGGACGGTACTCTCGTCGGGAGCGGTATGGCGGGGGCAGCGGACGGAGAGAGGACTAGCTGTCGGAACTAGATTAGGAATCCGGGAATGGCGGCGGGGTGGTAATTTTAAAAATAAACAAGGACACTCGGAATTGAAATTCTGTCTCTTCTTTTTTCATTATGGCCGTTTCCGGAACTGGCGCTTCCCACCGACTCAGGCAAGCGATGACGGGTCACCGGTCACCTTACGCCGTGAATTTTTGGTTGGTCCAGTCTGCGCGCTGCTTGGCCGGCCCTTCGCTCTTTCGCCAATCTGTGCTGTACTCCGGCTGCAGCAGGAGGCCCCTCTCCTAGGTGCGGTTGCTTCCGTAGGGTAGCACTGCCTGCACCGTACCCTCCCTTGCAGCTGAACCTGTGTGCCGGGGCTTGGAGGAATAAGTAATATTATAATACCTTCCCACGAGAACGTGGTCACGTTGCGCGTGTTTCTCGACCATCGACAAATAATGCGAGGCCCCGCCGATCGTTCTCACGAACGGCGATAGATTCCGAGTCTGTGGTTCCGATCAATTTACGTGCCCACTTCAGGCAGACCGCGGCCTTGGCGAACGCCTCCGCGGGTGCACTCGCACTCTGAGAGTAAAGGCGTCTGGATCTATCATGCAAACAACTTGGACTAAGTACATTACTTCTTTCCCCCGCAAGTAATAGGTATGACAGGTGGAGGGTAACAGTAGCACGGCCCAAATCATGCAGAGCACAAGGAAAACAAGAATAGGCAGAACATAGGGCAGAGACAATTGCATGGGGAAAATAATGGGACTATAATGCGCAGATGGTAAAAGCGAGGTGCAGAGGCAACTGAGGATGAAATGAAAGGCACGAGTTTGACAAAACAACGAGAAGAATGAGAAAAATGAGAAAGCGCCGCTTTTGAGTTTCTGAGGTATCGGCGGAGCCCCATAGAGGTTGAAGATATGCAAGCAAGCAAGGCAATTGGGAATTGTGTAGTGCTACAATGTCGGCAATGATGCGCTCAAGAGATAAACCACTGTGGAGCGACATTTAGTCACACAGCGATACATATAACGGATACTCGTGGCCCACCTTAATGATATACAATAAATGCGATCGGAGAGAATCAACTTGCGAGTGAGAAGAATATGCTGGTTTTACAGTAGTGGTTCGGCCGCCGATGGGGCATAGCCACTCCAGCGAGTATTGAAAGGTTCTTCCACAGGCAGAGAGGACATTTGGGTGTAGGCAGACTCCTGCATGTGGCCTATGCAGTCTGACGGGAGGTATGAACCCACATGATCACCGGTTTCGCTGAATGTTGCGCTGACGGGGGAAATCGGTAGGTCCTGCATGTACCCTGGCTATTCGGATGTCAGCCTTTCCGGTACGGAGCCCGAAGGACCATGAAGCGCACATTACAGGAGGTCAACGCATAACGCTGGTGCATGCTGACTGGAGAAGCCGTGGAAGACGAAGGCACGGGAGAAGATGTCGTCCTTTGCTCGTTCAACTGATACACAACAGTGAGGAGCGTGGTCTGGAGTGGGACATCACCATCAGGAGAACGACCTTGAACGGTCTGGACGATCTCCTGAACGATGGAATACCGTCCTGGTTCTAGAACCGACGTTAGCACATCGATCGAGCCTCTTATTCTGGATATGGGAGCGTACCATGGGATTGACACAGGCGATCCCAGTATTGGGGGATCAGGGTCGTTCGGTAGAGGAACATCCCGGAATCATCCTTGGTGGGGGTGCAATTTACCTCCGTAACGTCGGTATGGACGCAATTGCCATCGAAGTAGACAGAGCACGAGGATTTGGCCACCACGAACGATGGAGAGGTGAAGGTGACGACGGGGTCGATGGCCCGCAAGGGACGAGGCTTGGGAGAGTGAAAGATGTTCACCTGAGAAGTCTGGGCGAACGTGTGCGACTCTGGAGAGTGGGGAGGGAGTCATGAGGGGATTTCCCATGACAATACCGGCGTCGTCTGAGGGAGACCAAGGCGCATTCGCAGCGAGCACATCGATATGCACGAGTGCACGGGCGGTGCGGGCCGGCACATGAGTGCGTTCCAACGCATGCTCCGATGCGGACGGGCTAGGAGAGGCGTCATCCGAAGCGTGGGCATCCTCGAGAGACGGCGAGACCTCATGGTCATCTGAGGGAGGTGAGTAGTGACGATTAGAAAGCAGCTTGAGGACTGTGCAGGGATATTGATCTGTGAGCACGAAGTGATGGGAGACAGGAGGAGCACTGACTCCTCTTCCCGCCGCAGGTATCGCGAAGCTGCTGAAGGCGACTGCCTACTTGTTTGGCGGTCCTTCGCTTCCCGGTGACGTGGTAAATATAGTCCGAGATGAAGCGATTTCGGTTAGGGAACCTGCTGAGCGATCGAGTGGAGCGCGACGTCTCTGGACGGTACTTGTCGAGGGCTGGCAAAGGACAGGGTGAGTGCGTGGGCGAGAAAAGTGGGGTGTGGGTGAGGCGGACCTTCTATCAAGGCAGCCTCGAGGTAAGGAGGCCAGACGGCCTCACCCTTTCCCTTGAGGGTCTTCCAGCTCTTTCTCCCGCTGACGATGGTATTGACCGCATCACGAGTCCTATCATCGCAGGCAAGGGGATAGGAAAGATCATCGACTGCTGACATGCGGACAAAGTCAGAGAGGGAAGAGGAGTTGGCCATCCTGGATAGACTAAGGGAATGGGCTAAAAAGAGAATGACAGGTCAAGAGAGAGGTACGCGCTAGCGCGGTATAAGAACGCAAGGAGGCTAGCGGGGGTACTAAGTACACGGCTAACTAAACGTGGTGGATTTTATCTTGGTGAGCATTGGCTCACTAAGTTGATGTGAGATGGGAACTCAACGCTTTCTTCGAACACCAAAAATTGGCGCATCCCTCGCGTCGGAATCAAGTTACCGAATGCAAAAAGTCAATTCAAACCATCTTCGTTCGGTCTCACACATCGCAGATCTATGGCAGCTTAAGCATTTCCGTTAGCCGCTCACTTGCCAGTTATTCGAACCCACCTTACCGTCACCAGCCCCCCGCGACATAATTAAATCACTTTTCCTTTTCAGTTTAATCCCAGTCTTCTCCATCCCCGCTTGCTTTCCCGTTCCGAAGAAAAAATCCTCTGTCCTGGACAGCATTCATGTTCTCTTTCTTCCCGGATCCTTTAGTAATCCGGCCACTCTTCCCCCGCTCGTTGCCATTCTTGGGGTAGCACGAGATTTTCACTGGTTGACCGCAACCGCCTCTGGTGGCTCTGCGACGGAGTGGGAAAAGTCCCGGCCGTCCATAAGTGGTAATATACAGTTCTTTAATAGTTAACGTAAACGTTGAAAACCTACCAAAACACAATTTTCCCACTTGTCGGCAACGTGGAATGGATCCACACCCCACTCTTTATTTTGGTGTTCCGCACGTCTTCCCGTGTTGCGAATGGCGACAGTCAAGGGGGACAAAAGGAATCCTACAAAATAAAAAATAAGAAAACACTTAGGCCCTCGTCCGCGCGACCGAGTATGGCCCCAGTGCGACCATTGTGCGACCCGATTTCGGGTAAACTTCAGCGGTTAAGTGAGAAGAGAAAGACCCCGTCCCGGATGGGATTAGATAATCAGCACTTTGGTACTAGGCCAATAACACAGCAGCGCTTAGAGGGTGGGCCAGCGAATCAGCGTTGGCTAGCTCCCTTCTCAACTCATGTCGTCGTGGGTACTTCGTGCGGGTGATGCAGACGACGCTCACAATAAGAGAGGAAAACACGAGCTAGCATGCGCGGAATTTGCCTTGGCCGAATCCTGCATCATGCCAAATAGTGAGGGTGCCATCGCGAGACATGGAAAACGATCTGGATACCTTCCGAATTTAGCCAGATTCCATTTCGAATAGAGTTGACTTGCCGCAAAATCCCCCAATCTCAACGAGAGCCGTATAATTGGCTGGGGGCTAGCGCATCTCAATTATCAATCCCCTGCCCAATGATCACACTGATATGTCATCACGAGACACAGCGATTCTCAGATACCCGGAAAGTGATTCATTCATTAGCAAACCGACTGACTTGTCGGTCTGTCTGCAGTGTAAGAAACACGAGCTTCCAGCCTTCCTCGGAAGCAACCGCGCCATGAGTCGTTTCACGTACCTACCAGCATTCACAAGCAATCACCAGTCCAGTCGGATAGAACGATCTGGACCGGAAGACGATTGGATCGCTCATAGCCGGCGCAAGAGAAAAAAAGAGGCCCCACGGCGATGACGCTCGTGAACGTTCTACCGCCGCCCCGCCAGAAGCCCAACCAACTTCCCCAAGCCGACGTCTCAAGTCGAACACCACACCACCATAACGTTATCGCGCCTAGCAGTCAAAGTTAATATGTCCTGATTGCGTATCCGCCCCAACAAAGGAATGCCCCCACCGAAGGACCGGCATCGCCCGCCCGCCGCCGCTCGCCTCGCGACTAACGTGGCCCGAGGGGTCTGTACCTTCCTGACGGGCTTCCCCTCAACGCGCGTTGCCACTGGAGTCAGTCGTGAGGGGGGCGGAGGCAATCTGGCTTCCGTTCGCCTCCTTTCTCTCTCTTTTGCTTCCTTCGCAGCGTACCCACCCAATATTGATCTAAAGTTTCGTGATCGGATCGATCTCCGCGAGCCGGCCGCGGGCCGCACCCCACGCAGCTCTCGGAATCCGGCAGGCTGCGTTGATGCCAACGCCCAACGCCCAGCGCCCAGCGCCCGGAGCCTTTTTTGTCTGAGGCGCAAATGGGCCCGCCAACCACGGGCGAGGCCAAACCTTGCGCAGTACGACAACGAAGAAACACGAGCAAGAGCGACGTCAAATATCAACTGCCTTCTACTGCATCCAAATATTGCTTGGGCTCGTCGGGCTGTACGTTGGTTGTGCTTCCGGTGTGTCATCGTCATCGTCGGGACCTAGCAGGCGACTAAATGCACTATCCCCATTTATCCCCTGTCTTCGGGTCCCCGGTCGTGGTAAATTTGCGCTGCGCCGTACGTACAACTCTGCGAAAGTTTATGTTCATCGAAGGCCAGATCCACTTGCTGATCACGACTTGGCTTTACACATGCTCAGGCTCGTGCGCCTAGTTCCCGCGACGTGGAACTGCCTACCGACGCGTGCCCCGGCGGCACTTCGCACGCACTCCAGTGACTCCACCAGTGACTCTTCTAGGCGGGCGATTAAGAACAGAATACCTCCTATACCGTCTGCCCATAGCGCCTGGGAATCGGGTAGAGATAGCGAAGTTAAAAATAGAGGTCCCGAAAAAAGGTTGTCTGAAAACCAGGGTAGTCTTCTGTGAGTAAATATCAGAACGTTCGTATGATGTATAACGCTTCCGAGTACAACGATTCCGAGTGTCAGCAGTCCATGCATACATATGTGTATGAAGCAACAGAGAAGGTAGTGTGACAAGCATCGTCGGAAACGTGAAACGTGTTCGCAGCCGAGCTGCGCCGAGCTGTCTTCGCAGTCCAAGGAAAACCAATACCGGGTCCGTATATGAAAGGTGCATACCGGCATCGTAACGTCCGTACGTAGCACCATAATCACATAACATTACCTCCCTTCGTCTACGGCATGCCGGGTTGCCATGCACGAGCAACGAAAAACGCGACACCCCAAATGCACATTCCCATATTATCACCACTGTCACCCGGCTCGGGCAGAAACCGTTGATGGGGATGTTGTGACGATTGCGACAGGAAGACTTCGTGAGGGGCAAGGTGCGGTCGGGGTAATGACGCCGTCCGAATCCCAAGGGTTGGGGTAACTACACCCGGAAACTGTGACCATCGCGCCACCTGTATCCTTCGAATCATACCAGCCATCATCCTGCGACACCTTAGGGGTGAGTTCAGGGGGCGGCAGGGTCGAGATGGTTCCGGTCGGAGTGTACGTGGGGAGAGCGGCGTATAGGACGCCTTCGACGTTGGATATGGTCGATGGAGGCCATTGGAAGGACGACGATACGCTGGGAGCAATGGTGCCTGCACCGGGCCCACCAGTCTGCCATGCAGAATAGGTGCCTGGGAAAGGTACCTGGCTGCCGCCCAACGCCTGACATTTTCCGATGCTCGCGCGTGGGTCAGTTGGCACCCAACCATTTTGCAGTCCAAGCTGATACGACCACAGAGGGGCCTCGACCGTCCCTGAGGTAGAGGAGTTTCCAATCTGCAAAAACACGAGATATTGCCCTGACGTTAAGCAATGATGCGCCCGCGGTAAAACCTCACACACCTTCCAAGTCCAGAACCACCAGTTCTGAGTGGCGTCCATGCTTGCAAGCGAGAAATCACGGAGCCCAGCCTTGAATGTTTGGCTCCAGTTTTGCCAATCGATAAACGGCGTGCAATCGCCCACATCTGTAGCCGTGTTTGCGACGCCCAAAAGGAACAAACCACAGTCGTTATACCCATTGCTGAATTCGCCTGCGACGGTGACTCCGAAGGCACTTTGACTGACTCGTAATAAGTGTTTGATTCGCGTAACGAGGGAAGAGATACGGACCTCCTGTTAATGCCTGGCCCCCAAGAGTTACAGGCTTGCTTCGGCCAAATACCGCCAGGTTCTCCAAGTCCATCATCTGCTTCAATTGGGGAAGTGTTCGACTGCCCGTCGAATGCGAAGTAAGGGTGGGTATCGAGAATGATCCGATCTGAGCCTGGGAGGAAGTCCGCCCACTGGGCAACGCCTTCGAAGCCATCATGAATGGCAATGTACGGCCCATTGCCCTCTCCATAACCGGTAATGTTTCGCATCATGTCGTGAGCTTGGAGGTAACTACAGTATAATGACGAGAACAAGGCGTGTCAGCAGTTGTCAGCGGGCGCTTGTGTAGGATCAAGAAATGCAATCTCATCAAGCGGTTGAATGGGTGGCGATAACATAATCGCGTGATAAGTGGATGCAATTGGGGTATGAAACAAAACGGAGAAGGGAAGCAGAAGATACGACGGCCGTGAAAAAAAAAAAAAAAGGCTCACAACGCGGTCATCTCGTCCTTCCCAATGGTCCCGACGAGTGCTTCGTTGATGATTCCAAACATTGGGATGACGTTTCGATATTCCGGTTGAGAAATGAACTCTGTGATTATACGTATGTAGTCCAGAGTGCGTTGGGCATTCGCTATACCCATGATGCCGTTCAGGAAGTTGATTTGCCCACCCTTTCCCGAATGGTTGTAGCCTGTTGGATATACAGAAGGCAAACAGATCGGAGCGTGGGTGCACGTGGGAAAAGAAGAGTAAGCGGTGGCGTAAGATACGTCAAATAGATGGGCCGAGTAGAATGTACTGTAGTCGACACGTACCATTTTGAGAGCCAGGAACGGTGTGAAGGTCCAGATAGATGCGCAGACCGTATTTGCGCGCCCATCCGACAAGGCGAAGGATATACCTGCGTAAGGAAGATCAGCGCCGTCCTCTTTCCACCGAATACTGATGCAAGCTTGGATATTAAGGAAACGGTGTATTATCGCTTCTCGGATCACGTTCGACACTCACTTCCAGCACACCTGCGCCAAGAACGGCTCCCCCGGCCAGGTTTCAATCGCCCAGAATGGAATTGGTAAGCGAATCCAGTTCAAACCCGCCCCTGCCATCTCGGCGAGGTCTTGTTCGGTCTGTGAACGAGTAGGCCCGAATAAGCGCCACGGTGGTAGAGCGTTGCGAACACAGATACGGTCAGCGCCAGGTAACGTGAAATAGGAGACAGGATCGTACGACGAAGGTGTCATAATGCGCCTCCAATTGCGCTTGTAACCCACCTCCAGGGCCCGTATCGGCCGCCATAGCTTCGCTAAGGGTCCACTCATCGGATGCTCCGGGGTATTTTTGAAAGAGCGCAGGGGAAATGAACGGTTCGAGGACGAATAGACCGCCGAGGTTCACGCCATACACACGGTCGGTTGCCCAATCCCAAGTTGCATTCAAGGGCGGTGTCCAAGAATTAGGTCTAGCGCTATCATTGAAGGGATCTTGAGGGTCATAAACCCCTGTAAGGAGCAGGTCATGATCGTAGTCAACGAGTGGTGATGACGACAGATAGACTAGAAAGCTAATAATGCGGGGAAGAATATGCTGTTCCGCCTCCACAGGAACGCCTATCTAAAACCAATAATTGCAATTACACGGAGAAACAGAGAAGATATGAACGAAGTGCGAGAAGAAAACAGCTCTCATGCATTGGCAATAACGTCATGTGCCAGTAAGGCACCAAAGAAAATGGGGGAGACATTGTAAGGCAAGAGAGAACACTCACAGAAACCTCCGAATGGATTTGAGTACGTGAAGGATGTGTTTCCAGACACAATCGTCGAACCATCGCCACCCGAAGTTGCGCTGGAGCTTGTCGGAGGGTTGTTGCCATCGCCACTGCCAGGGGTCGTGCTGTTGCTATTATTAGTACTAACATTGCTAGAGCCATTGTTCTTGCGAATGACGACAAAATATACAGGGAGGATAATGGCAAGGATAATTGCTACAAGGACTGCAAGGGCGACGGCCCAAAACACGGGACGGCGGTAGAGCGGCTTGGCGCCAATGGTGCGATGCGGGGTGATGGTTCCCGATTCCTTGCCTGCGGGTAGGAAAGTGGTGGATTGTGCTGGGGTAAGGCCATCTCGGTCTTGTTCAGGACCACTGGCACTGGGTGCGATTGAATCCCGGGGGGTGCCAAGGTCAGGAGAAGGGCCAGGGTTAAAGAAGGAAGCCCGGGGAGGTTCGAGAGTGGCGCCGCCGTCGAGGAATAGCGGGGAATGCAGCGGAGTGGCGTAGTCCGAGTTGACCGTCGAAACCGGGCGGTCCTCAGCCATACCTTGAGAGGGGAGGGGGTGGATGGGGGAAGGCGTCAAGGGGGGGAAGACACCTGTGAGTGAGGACGCCCGGAGTGAGGACACTCATTGGTGCGACTTTCATTTGGTCAGCGCTGTCAGGAGTGCTGTCAGGGGCACAACGAGAGGCATGTGGTTCATATCTGAGCGCTGAGCAGCCACAGATTATCAGATAGTTTGGCTTATCCCCACGTTGCCCACGATCTATCAGAGACTGAGAGTCACTTCTTGCCAGCCTGAGAACACGATGGACGCGGCTTCGTTGTTCCGCCCAGTCCTCGAGGCCTGCCACGAGACGCGGCCTCTTTAGGAAAAACAATGTTTCCATCTGCGGAAATTGTTGACTCGGTTCCCACAGCTAGTCTTAACTTGTCATCAGCGTTATCGTTGACACCTCTTCGACTTCTTCACTCACCGTCACGGCCTGGCTCAGGGTCTGCTGCTGTGGCTTCGTCACCATCTTGTCATCCAAGTCTCCACAGGATAGGAAGCACAGATCATTGAAGTCTCTCCATGGGCCACCCCAAACGCCTCCACTTGGTCACGCTGTTCGTTCTCTCGCCTAAATAATCTGAAACGGGGTCCGTTTAAATGAGTCTTGTCAAAACATCACCTACGTCTAGTCCTATTTTACCCAAATGTTATGTGACAGTTAACGTCCTCACCCATTTCTGTTGGTAAGTTACATGCGCTGGATCCGACCGCCGCGAGGCAGTCTCCTTCTGGGATCGCCCCTCAGTTCTGCTCCTTTTGTGTACGGCGAATTATGATCTGCGGTGGCCTCTATACACATATCTTCGACTCACTCTGATGGCCGCCCAATCCCATCGCATGACTGTGCACTGCCCTTGACCTTGGTTCGCCGAGATCCCGTGTCATCTGCTTCTAGCGTCTTCTTTTAATTAAGACGTATCACATTCTGAATCACGTCGTTCATTGGGACACCGAGTCACCTGAGCTTCTGGCGTATTTCGACATTTGGTACAGTACACGTCATGTTTTCGACTCGACGTGGTCAATCTACGTGGATTTCGCTCTCCGACTCACGGGTGCTTGTGTTGACGTACCCGGCGGACGAAGAAGAAAATAATAGAATATGGTACGTTATCTGAACCAACAAACCTCATCATCCGCTAGTCCAATTAAGTTTTCCTAAGGCTAACGAGAGCCACTTCTGGTCCGCAACCAGCGTCTTCGGTCTTTCTGCGGTAAGTGGAGCTTCAGAACAGAAGACCAGTTTGCGTACGTGTCCGGTTTAACCAGGCCGAGCCAACCGACGAGGGAACGTCCTGCAACTCCTAACCATTCCAAAGTCAAACCCCTATCAAGCGCCATTGGTACACAACGTGTTTATGGTCCTCCGACGGGGCAGGTCGAACGTAGTAGTTGGTCGACCTGTCCAAAAAGGAGAGTAAGAAAATCTGCTGCTCATACGCCTTCGAAGTACAGAACTCACATCAGCCATAGTCCTTTAGTGTGGTTTGAGTGCTTGATGGTAGAAACACTATAAGCTTGAGCACAAAGCCAGAGGATCGGCATATCACCGCCTGACCCGTAGTCAAATCTGACGAGCGATACTACCCGCCACAGATAATATCGCGGTTGGAGTTCTGGTATTGCTCCTTGAAAATGGTGTGAAACCCCCCTTCACCCGCCCTAGGCATCTCACTCGTGTGGTAGTCGGTCGTTGGTCGGCTCATTTTTCGGGCGAACTGAGAGGGTCTGTTCAGGGGTTCATTTATGAGGGTGCTAGACAAACAAACCCCAACTGAACCCATAGCTTGGGGTGCAAGAGTGACAAAAACGATGGTCGACCTTCCCGATCTCAGCACAAATGGCGAGGCATCGACCGTCCGAAGGTGAGTCCGGAAGACCTTCTCGTAAAAATGGCGTGACTGACAAGACTCGTTCCAGATCACCACCGTCCATGCCGTAGTCGAAATACTCACCAATACGTGTGAGCGAATTCCTTTGACTTTTTGGCACAGGGGTAAAATTTTGTGTGTGGTTGTCTCAATGTTGATATTATGCCGCTGCCGCTGTCGCTGGGCGATGAAAGGTTGACGGGTTGACATCCCCTCCCACCGGCCGCCGGGCGCCCTGAATAAAAAAATTCTGCTGTTCACGAACAAGCGGGACGCGACGTCCGGTGTTACGCAGCGTTCTTTATGCACTGCCCCGTGATCTCCGTGACGTCTGTTTTTGTTGTTGCCATTGCTGTAGTTCCGTTCTGTCCAAGATCCTCTTCACTGACTAGGAGCTCTGGATGCGGTGCCGCCTCCTACCTGGCGGATACCGGCGAAACACAGCCCTCGAGGCCTCCATACCACAGTACAAGGCATGGCGTACCCGTCCCACGAATGGCGGTGCAGGACTCACCGCCGTGTCCGATTCGCTGTACGAGGTCACCGCGACGAGGTACAGTTACCTCTCGATCCCCCTCCTGTGAAGAAACGTTACCAACTCGTAGGATCCCTCTCGGAGCCGGAGGTGGGCTAAGCAAGTCGGGATCTTTATTAGTCTTCTCAATGAGCTCGCTCGGTTCAAGCTGAACATCGGCTAGCTGCGCAGCAGTCTGGGAAGGACCTCTCTACCCCTAGCCGGTTCGTAGGTTGCTCGATGACCAGATCGTCATGAAGCAGCGGGCTACTTTTGACGTCCCGAACATAGGTGACTACGTAGTAGCGCGCGTCAGTACAACCCTCGTCCCATCGTAATGGTAATTAAAGTTCAGCATCTAGTCTGCACCCGCGTGCAGTATCTCCGCAGAACGCGCTTCCTGCGAACCTGACCGCTTGTGAGTTAGAGACTCCTCATGCAGAACCACGAGGTTGTGTCAGATTTCGGTACACATGTTCAACTGGTTTAGGCTACCTTCATTTGGCAATAATTTAGTATTATAGCTTAGAGGTATATTGACCTCATAGGATCTACACTTTATACTTATTTATTCAGCGTACTGTATTGTTCACCAAATTAGAGCGTGTACTCGGTTTCATTTGAATTTGGGATGGCAGCGTTAGAACCACGTAAACACGTAATCAATATCAACAGTTATCTTGATCTCTCTCCACAACACTGCGGTGCTACAGTTCTCCATTTCGTTATCAAAAAAAGATCCACACGCTTGGAGCGATCTCTACGTAGCACCCGCACCATTGCTGATTTGTCCGATTGCTTTTTCCTCGATTGGAAGGCGGGACAATCCTTGCGACTATGGCTATGTGTGAGCAAGCTTTTAGGGCCCAATGCCGAGGTCCCGGGGATACAGACCTAGAAATATATATATTGAGGTACACTAAAGAGGGCTGTGAAATGAATCGTTTGTCCGGTTTGATGTTAATGAGGACTGAGCACGTGGCGGGCGCCGGACGGAGTTTAATGTTCGTCCGGCATCCGGGAACCGCACAGCTGGTGGCGCCGAGGAACGTGGAACGGAGAGCGAGTTCGCCTGAGCCGGTCACGGTGCCAATGGATCCGTTCGAAGTGAGGATGCAATTTCTTTCGCTCATACGGAAACTTAACGCGTCAGTCCCGTACACTCTCACCCGAAGTATTACTCAATATACGCTCACCAGTTCCCAGCAGTCTATACAGAAAGTCGTCGGCTTTGCTCTGAAGTTCTTCTCTCAGTGCGGTGAAGATCTGTGGGATTGTATCGTAGAGGAATGTCAGAAGGTGAGGTGACGACAAGTTAACCTCCTGCATTCGTTGTCGTTGAAACCGAAGCTCATCTTTCATAGGGTTCCATCAACAATCGAATAAACATCCTCTACTTCCTCGATTCGTTATGTGAGGCGTCACTCCTGGCCAAGTCTCACCCAAGTGCGCTGGGACAGGGTGTTCAACCCGAAAGCTCTTTCTATGTCGACTATGTGGGGCGAGACCTCAGCAGGATCGTTCTGTCGGTCGTTCCAGAAGGCCGCGTAGGGCTCCCAAATCTCATGAGTACAAAACAGGTTAGCTTTGCTTTGTTCTTTCTCCCCCGCTTTTTTCTTTTGTTTTTTTCCCTCCTGCTCAATGAGAATAGATACTAGAGGATTGGCGAAGCAAGCGGGTTCTTGATCCGCAAAAGGTCGACGATGCCCTTTCTGCCCTGACTACCCGGAACATAGGAAGCGAAACTACACCACCGCCGTCTCCATTAGTCCATGCCCCTTCAAAACCAGAGGCCCTCCCGCGCGATGAAGTCTTCAAACGCATCGAAGCTGATCGGGAGCGGCATAAGCGGTTACGTGAGCGTCGATGGGTGCAGCCCACCACGCATGCCCCCGCACATTCTGCCCCATTGGCTTCGTTCATGCCCCTCACGGACGATACCGATGGCGTCGAGGAACTCTCGATCGATATCGAATTCGAGAATGAGTGGGAGACGACCAGTGACTGGAATGAAGACGATGATGAGGCTGTGGCAGAGGAGAACGACTTGTGCTACCCGAAAATCAATCACCGTGACGCAGCCCCGATGGATATATCTTGATGTCCGTGACATTGTACATCATTGGCTGTGTTGTATATTACTTTTACTCGTACGCAACTACTTGAACAGATTTTTCAAAAATGTGGTACCAACACCAACTCGTCAATCTTCCTTGCGTCGTTTCAGCCTGCCTCTGTTATCTCTGGAATGGACTATCAGTAACTCAGTGGGGTCCTGAAGGCTGGGTACCTACGCGAACATAGCGCCTTTTCGTTTACGACTTTCCTTCTTCGTAGCAGAACGCTGTTGTTTACGTCTCGCCGCAGCTTCGGGATTAGTGGCAGACTGCAGGGCCGCCGTCAACTACCGTACGAACCGATCACAACTTTGAAACATACCATTACGGCACGAGCAGTTCTCCGCTCACGCTGTACCCCCAAAACTGTCTGCCGGATCTTGTTGTACGTGACAGCGAACTTTGTTGTGCTAACTTTTTGTTGAACAAGGTCCTGGAGTTCCACGGCTGTCGCCTTAAGCTCAACTGTAAAACGTGAATGAGACTATTCAGGGTAGCCGTTGGCGCTGCTTACCCATCCGCTGGTCCCGGATAGTGTCATCCTCGGTGATACGGTACATTGGCGACAGAATGTGCATCAAAAAACCTTCCAGCTGAGGGGCCTCCATGTAATTCGCCATTGCTGCAAAGAAACGTAGGATAGCCGCAGGTTGCTCGTCCCAGTTCTCCTGCGTAATAGTGCCAGTGAGTGATAACTCCCATTCGAGGAGAGGCTGACTTACACTGCTGGCCGAGCGATTTCTCCCAACAATAAGCGCAGCACGTATCTGGTACGATAGCTTGGAGAAGAGCCACGCAAGCGGGTTCTCGTGGTTTGCTTCATTAACGTGCTCCCCCTCCTGCTCCGCAGCACCTTCTTCATCGCCATCATCGCCCTCCAAGTCCTCGTCTTCGGCATGCTGAGGGTTCAGAATTTTGGTGGCACAGAAACACTTCCCAATATAAAGAAGGTTCTTGACGATCTGTGTCCCCAACGCAGAGCTGAGGTGTGGGCTCTTGAGTTGCATAGAGTGTTTCCCAGCGATTTCCCTCAAGTCTAGCCCGACCAACGGCGACGAGGTGGGATACCCTTCCTGTGGTATCTCGGCCACGGGGGTCGCGGCAAACAACTGTCCGACTAAGCGAGCGGCAGCCATCCGCACCCACGCATGAGGGAAGAGTAAGTGTGCAACTACGGCAGGCCAAGGAAGCTTTTGCGGGCGTGTGGCGACATCGGGGAATACTCGGACGATTTTCCCTAGAACGGTGAGGACATGGTACGCGACTTGCCATTGCTGGTCAACGCCTATCCCTTCGCCCTCTTCGTCTGCGAGTTGTTCCGTGCCTCGCAGGAGATTTGCGTTGAGGTCTTCCAGAATAGCAGGGAGGTATGCTGCGGCGTCGGCCTGGAGTGCTTCAAGTATAACACCGTACACTTGGGTGGCGACCCCTGTCAGTTGAGTATTGGCCTGCTGGCTAGCCCAGGAACGCAGATGCGACATGAGAAGGCGACGATGGTCGGCGTCGAGGCGTAAGAACAAACACTTGATAATCTCTGCTGCCATTTCGCGGGACTTTGCCGAGTCATCGTTTGCGACGACCATCACAAGAGCGACGAACAAAAGGTCGGCATAATCACCTATCAGCCTCTCTTCGAATTTCGAGACTATAGCGCTAAGTAGCTCCAATACGGAGAGCCGCCCACTCTCGTACGTATATGCGGTGTTTTTTGCAAGAAACGACATGGTGTTGCGTAGGCGGCCTTTGCCCTGCGGGTAGTCCAGCAAGAACTGTAAAAATACACCACGACAGAGCTCTTGGACCTGAGGAGACTGATTCGTTACCATGATCTCAGAGACTCGCTCCATGAGATCGTAGATGTCCGGAACAATGAACTTGCGAGCGACGATTGCCCTTAGCATGGCAAAGACGGAGGCCTGGCGGCCCGGTTCCTCGAGGTCCGGCCCCAACAGCTCGAGGAGATAAACCAGGTCTTTCTCCTTGACTTCCGCACTTGATTTGTCGCGCACGATTGCCGCCAGGGTCTTGAGCGCAGTTTGGGCAACCTCGGACTCTGTGCTGCCTGTCTGTTTCAAGATGTCGATGGTTTGTCCGACGAAAATGGGAAGAGACTTGTCCAGGTTCTTCAGTGGGCACTTGATAATAGCTGCAGAGGCCTTAAGACCGTGGATTAGGATGGTAGAGTTACTCGAGTAGAGCGTATTGCCAATAACCGCGACCATGGACTCCAAACGAGCGAGAATGTCGGGATCGCCGAAATCGAAGCGATTGCGACGAAATGCAGTATTGAATAGGTCGAGTCCAAAGGCAACGAAACTGCGTCGACTTCTATTAGCACAGACAAAAAAAAAAGTTCCTGTGACGCACCGGAATGAGTTGACAATGAAGTGGCCATCGGTGATCCCTGTGTGACCCTTGGGTTCGACGATGACGTGGTCTTTCGCTCTCTTTCTCTTTCTCTTCCGTTCAACTTTTACTACGTGCTTCTGGAGTTTGGAGTTCTGGCTGATAAGCGTATGACACAAGAGAATCAACTCCTTGGGGACGAGGTAATCATTTGAGTTTAGACCACCAGCAATTCTGCGTAGAGCGTCGTCAACTTTTAGCATAACTTTCAAAGTCTCCGTTTCCTGCATTATGGCACGCAGAGGCCTTAAGAGGCTGTTGATCTTCGGAGGAGAGATGAATTTTGAGATGATACCAAGGGAGTCGAGGCCCTTCGACCCTGAAGAACGGACCTCCCGCATCTTGGTTTTAAAGCCTTCGCTTTGCACATCCCTACCCGGTTCACCGAAGATGACTTCAGCAGATATGTGTGCGACATCTTCCACGCAGTTATCGAGGGTTCTGAACGCAACCACGTTGTCTTGCTTCGTCACGTGAATGAGTAGTGCATGTGTTACGTAAGCGAGAACGTGCAACTGAGGACCACGGGTTAACGCTCCCCGCATCTCCCCCAAGACGATTGGAAGATATGAAGGACCGAGCATGGTGGAAATTTTGCACAGCGTCTCACGAGTGAGATCTCTTGTCTCAGAAGACTTGCTACGTAGTACCTGGCTAAGGGTTGTTATGAGCTTGGTGATTTGCGCTTCCCGGGTGGTCAAAGGGAGGTGTAGTGCGATCTTTGTGATACCAATGGATATTGGGATACGAAGGGTGTCTTCGGTCTCCTCGCGGTTTTCAAGGTGTTTCAGAAGGGTGGGGAGGAGCTTGTTGTTGACTGCATCTGAAATACGGTCGTTAACTTGCCTGGGTTCAGGGGGGTCGTTTTCTTCAATTCCTTCGGGTTCGTCTGCCTCTACTAGTCCGCTCGGCTCAGGTGTTGCAATCTCGTCCATAGGAAAGTGAAAGCCATCCAGAATAGCGACTATAGTCCTGATGCATAGGCGCTCCGGTGCGTCCTTGGCTTTCGACAGCTTAAGGTAACGTTGGACTAGATTATAATAAGGACCCCACGAAAGTTGTCTCGCCATGCGACCAGTCGCCGTGATTGCAGCAGTTACCAGATGATGATCCAAACTCGATGAAGACGCTACGAAGTGTCCCACAAGAGGTATAAAGATATCCGCCAGGGTAGAACTGCGTAGTTGGCGTTCGTCGCAGTGCTCCGCGAGTCGGTTCAGAGCGCGAATCCGACGATGGAGCTGAACGTGGTGAATGTTGTTGAAGAAGTTTGCTTCATCGTCTCCACCCTCCAGAAGGACTTTCATGTCTCGCAACGCTGTGATGCCGTCACACTGTGCCACTGCGTAAGCAATGGCACTAAGTATGTCAGCGCGCACCATCTCGTTCTTCGATCGAAGCCCGTTCTTCAAGCCAGGGAATAGCTTGCGCAGAAAGATGGTCTGATATTCCGGATCTGACCCCGCGGCAACGGCGTCGATGAGGTGCTTGAAACCCTGGCACGAGTTGCTACGGATCGCCAACTCGTCGGGGTCCTGTATGCAATACAATAAATTGTATAGGACCGGCAACCACTGGTGGGGTGTCAGAGAGGGATGTAAGACCTCATTCAGTTTCGCGAAAGCCTTCAATCGTTGATCGAAATCAGGCTCTTCAATACGCTTCGAAGAATACGCGTTGAGCTGCTCCAGTAACTCCGCCAACTCTTGTAGAGAAATGTCGATGGCTGACAGCGCCCGAAACACCGCGATGAGAGCCACTCTGCATTGCCTTGATCGGACCGATTGGAATAACGAGGATATAAGTTCATAGGTTGCCCTATATATTGAGCTATTTGGTTCAGTCAGACCCGGTATGAGTGGGAGGAGGTTGGCCACGATATTGAGGATGTCGGCTTTGGTACGTTCTCCAACTTGCTTGGTCGGCTTGCGTAGCAATGGGCAGAAAAGTCCAAGTAATGTGGATGCTTGCGTCCCATCTGAGATAAAGTGAGCAAGGCCTGATAAGATGCCGATCTGGCGCTGGACTAGCTGATCGCTCGCTACTGCATCGCCTTTCGCTGTTTGAACAAGGGCGGCAAGGTTCGATAGAAGTAACGGGACGTGTGGGAGGACAATACGCCGCGAGATATCCTCATGGCTTGCGGATAACTCCAGCAGACGATCAACGAGATCGAGGACGCGAGCGACGACCATAGGCTTGACGCTAGGAGCTGTCAAGCAAGCGAGAACTTGCGGTAGCACACGGTTGTCGTAATCCACCAAAAATGTAGCGTATCTTTCGTCAGAGGACCAGGCGTAGAAGATGTCTAGGAGGGCAGATGGGGCTTGTGTGTTTTCAGTGGGAAAGGATGCTAGACGCGGGGAGAAGAGGGTACGAAAGATTTCACTCATGTACGGGGCGAAATCAAAGGAAGTCGAGTTGCGGAAGAAGTCCGCAAGGCGTCGCATGCCTAGTTGCCGAATCACCCGAAGCAATTTCGATGAACTGGCTTGTGGATCACCATCCTCCTCCGCCGCCTCAGTTGGTAGCTCTGTTTCGTCCCCGAGATCTCGGTCCTCCTGTCTGAGTACCTCTAATGAGGCTTGGGCATGAGCTGCGAAGCTGATCGTGGCAACTATAAGAGCGTCCCAACGGGCAATCAACCGTGGTCCCAATTGTTTCAGGACGTCACCCAGCAAATGCAAGAACCCAACTTGCGGCTTCAGTAGAATGCTACTTGGGATAGCCATCACCGCACTCGAGTTTGCATTCTCTAAGGCAGCGGGAAGGACATCCTGAAGCATGAGCGTGACCAATAGACCAAGCTCTGCATTCGTGCATCCGCCGAGGGTGGCCAAGACCGTCGCACGACGGTCCCGAGTATGTCGCTCGCGAACAAAGCCGAAAAGTATTCGTATCACGGCATCGACGAGAGCGGGGCGTTCCTCTTCAGTGAAGTTAGCGATGTCAAGTTGAGCGAGTTCATCGCGCCACCGTGTGTCATCTAATAGTCTTTGGAGCCGCTCCGTGTGCGAAAGTAGGTGAGGCGGTTTGTACGTGAGTAAACAGGATAGCGCAATCCCTTGTAGCGAGCGGTCGGGGTGAGAAAGAAGGGAGGTATAAAGATCGTGTAATGCTTGTGTCGAATGTAGGACACGAGGGTTGGTGAAATTCGAAAAGAGGGTGAGCCAAGAGGTGAGTTTAGCTCGTGGAAGCTTGGCAGGACCAGAGGGCCCGGCTAGATTAAGGAATAACGGGACTAGATCGCGATTGTGTTTCTCTGCCAAAGGGGCACAGTGCTTGAAGGCGACAAGAAGCTGTGCCTCAAAGGTTACACGATCAAACCGGTCCCGAGGTCGCTGATCCTGCGCCGATTGTCACTGAGATGATTCCCGCGAAAGTACACCACATACCCGTATAAGTTGCACCTTGAACATATCACCCGCACTCCACTTCGCCAATGCACTACGGACCTTATGCGCACTTGGGTCTCTCCATGACCGCTCACTCTCATGCACCTTATCCAAGTCGTCCTCGTCTCTGGTGTCTTCCATCCATTCGGGTGCGCCATCAGCACTTGAGGTACTCATCACTTCATTCAATTCCTCGAACATAATTCGCCATACGACTTCTCCACTCTGCTCGGACAGCTTCTCAAGAACGCGAGCTGCAGGGAGCCATACGGGACGCAAACCGATCTTGAGTTGCGCAACAACCCAACGCACCGCTAATTCTGATACGAGTGTGTCGTCACGAGTGATGGCGCGCTCGAGCTGCGCGAGACGTAGCACACGCTCACGTGAACTTGGTGCATCGATGGGAACCCCCTCAGCCTGTAGTAGCTTCGAGAGAACGAGCTCCAATGAGGGAGCCTCGTGCACAAGTGAACGGGAAAGGAGGTGTAGCGCGCTGAGGCGAGAGCGGCGTGAATGAGAGAGCACTGGAGAGGCGAGGTAGCGGAAAATATCTTCGAAGGACATATTATGAGCCTGTGACGGACTAATCTCCATCAGACACTGCGATTGAGTCGCAATAGGCAACCTACCTTCTTTGGATTACTTCGGCAAGCCCGTGTAGAACAAATTCGGACCAGGACCATCGTTGGAGTACCTTCTCTACCCAGGAAATCAGGTCTGCATGGTGTACCCATTCAGCATATGGGTGCGTTCCCAGTGTTTTCAGGCAACTCCCAAGAACCCAGGATGCATTCCCGGCGTCACTTTGATAACTAATCTCCGGGTTAGGCGTATCGAGTACGTCCCCGATTATGTTGCACAGGAGAGTCAGAATACCAGGGAGAAGGCTGGTGATCTGGAGAACATGACTAAGCTCTTCAACCTAAGTTGCCGGATGTCAGTAAGAGTAACGTCGATTGTCAAGACGGAGTCGCACTTTCTCACGTGTCATTTCCCAACTCTCGAATCGCTTCAAAATCCAATTTTCAAGCTGCTTCAGCCAAGCTATCGGCGCGTCTTTAAGTCTCTGGGTGTTGATTAAGGCCGCCGATAGTGCCAGTCCGCGAAGCGCATCCAATTCAAGAAGGCTCTGCATATGCTTGACAACGTGCGGGAGCTCCAATAGCTGCCAACCTCCCCAAGAAAGGTCCGAAAGGATGCCGCAGAGTTCTGAACCAAAGGTGATTCTCGTCCAAGACTGCTTTACAAGGACACGTCCCGCACCCATCCAGAGTGATACGTCGCCTGCTGTGAGAACTGAGACGCTAGCATGAAGTAATGAGTTTCCTAGCGAAGAAAACCCCAGGAGGGACGAAAGCGTTCTAGCGATTTCAGACAGCTGGTTAGCTTGAGAAGTATTAGAGCAGTTTACATACAAGTAGGTAGATGCGCACCAGTTACACGTGATCCTTGACGTACGGATGTCACAACTGCGATAATCTCAATAACGCGGTCGAGGCCGTCGGCGTCCCCTTCAAATTCAATAGCCTGTGCCGCATTGGTAAAATTTTCGGTTAGTAATTCCGAAACTGGGAGAAATTGTTCGGCGCTCTTGCAATGATGGATAAGTGCAGTGAGCAGACGACGAATGCAACTAAGTGTTAGCGCGTGTTGTCGGCTCCTAAGATGAACCTTGACAAGTGGTGCGATTATGGATGGAGCGGTCGTGTGAAGTGTCTGCGACACGGACTAACTCGGATATCTTGTCAGCAGTTCACCAGCCCACATGCAGTCTCGCATACCTTGCAAGAGTAGATATATGCCCAAGCACATGCATCTTCCACTCCAGTCAACTCATCAGCCATCAGTTCCACCAATGCATCTCTTTGTGGAGCCCTCAACCGGCGTAGTAGTGAACCCCAGACTTCTGCCATAGCACGCTGCACATCTGAGGCACATTCAGGCAATATCGCACGCAGAGATTTCCACGTCCGTTCAAGGGGGTTTGATTCGGTGGCTGGGACCAACAAATGTTTGAAGAGCGACGTGAAGGTAGCCAGGAGCGTAGTGAGCGCTGCTGCGGAGATGGAGGTAGAAAGGAGTTGAAGGAGGCGGTCGAGCAAATCGTTGTACGAGGGAAAGATGACGGAGCGAAGGTCGTGGACAAATTTCTGCATGAGACTGCGGGAGATTAGATACTGAGGAAACTATATACGCGACTTACTCCAAAAGAGCGACCAACGCCTCATCGTCTGCATTGTCCAGCGCAGAGAGCCATAGTTTAATGATGTCCTTCCAATGGTGAAGGAGTAGGGGCATAGAGGCAGAGATATTAGCGGCGTCTGCTGCAAATCGAACAAATGCAGGAGAGAGGTTCAGCTGTCTCCAATGTTCGATGGCCCCAAAGAAATGGGATCCGTCGTCCTAAAGAAGATTTTGTCAGAGGCAGTCGAGAGAAGTCGACTGTGTTTTTACCCCAATTTCATTATCGAACGTTGACTGAGCGAGTGCAGATGGGAGATGAACGTCTTTCAGCGTCGCTTGATATGACCGATGCTATGTGCAATTCGCGAACGAGTATTCCAAAGGAGGAACGGGAGTACACACTTTAAAACGCTTCTCTCGCTTCCATTCATCTCCTTCCATCAAGAGCGCGACCTTTGCAACTGTGACGTGCACACTCTCAGAGTTAGCAGATGGCCAGACGAGGAAAATATAGTCCACGGACCGGAATGCCCGGCATCGACTCGCTCGCTCATCCTTTCCCTGTCAATAAGAGTTAAATATCTCATGGTTATCCTATACTCTATATCTATATTACAGTTACAGTAAAATTGTTGATGTTGATCCTCAAACTGACGATTGTTACTGTTTCGTGGAGATCTGGCTTCCCTTTACCATCACTTTTTTTCCCACCTTCATCAAAGTCTCAAACTCTTGTGGACAGCTTGGTGGACTGCATTTGATACTGTGTGTCGGACATAATATTCGATATTCTACAAGATATTCTACTCAACTTTTGAGAGCTGATCTCAGTGTTTTTGATCTGGATACCATGACTTCCTGCGAACATCCATTTTATTGAACTGAATCACGTCAACAAATACCACCGGTTGAATGTGGTCGCTGTCGAATGACATCGCAAATGTGATGACCTGTCGGATTTTATTGCCCTTGGATTCGCCGAAATATCATCAGCGGTCGTGCCATATTTTGATCCAAGTTCTGTCGAATCTCGGGTTGTCCCCTTGCATCAGACTTGCATCAAGTTTTAATGTCCCACGGATTTCCTACTCTTGGCACTCTAGTTGATCGAACTTGTCCCATCCCTGATGAGCACGGTAGTGTCACAATGGTGGTCACGTTTATTTACGGTAGGCAGTGAGAACTGTCACTTTCACTGTTTCACATACTGATTTCTGAGAATAAGCTGCAAGCTTCTAATCAACATCTGGTCTTCTTGTACTCATAACCCGAAAAAATCCCATTATAAAGCCCTCCTCATGGCTCACAACCCTGCTGTCCTCACTTTCCTGTGGCGCTATGATAGTCCCTACCAACTTCTCAACATTTACAACGTCGCTGGCTGAGACCTCTGAGTCGCCAATCGCTTCCCCGGAGGTCATCAAACTGTGAGTTCGGTGATACTACAGTAGCGATTTCCCTCACCATCCGCGTCGATCCTTTCGCACTGCCAGAGCTTCTCCTCGTGTGTGTTTGGCTCTCATTCTGTTGTTCACACAATCGATTTCCTCAACAACGCCCGCAGCTCTTCGGCGCCGTATTCAACTGGGCGCTCTACGGTGTTCTCTGTGTCCAGATTTGTGCGAGGCCCGTCCCTCGAAACTTGGTTTATTCCACTCACCCACGTTCAGACGTATATAGCTACAATTTTCCTATGGATGGACGACCCATAAAATTTCTAGGTTGGTCTTCGACATTACTTGAAAGCTCAGTGACGTCAAGGCGAACTTTGAGCAGTTTATTTTATTTTTCTGGTGGATACCATTCAAACTGCGCTAACTGGGGCCGATGTCTACTATTGGTTTGTTACCGGATTTGGCAATGTGGAGCACCTCGAGAATTCCCATTTCTTTACCGTTGACGTTTCCATCGTTGGCACGATTATTTCGTTTATCGTTCAAGGATACTTCTGTTATCGAATTTGGGTGCTGAACGGACAGACATCGTGGATCTGTTGGATCATCGCTGTCGTATGTATACCTCACTATCCCTGCATTCTTTATGTTTCTGACGTTTTCCTGAACACAGGCCGCGGTGACACAATCAGCCGCAGCGTTGTGGACGGCCATCAAAGTCGGTACTATACACACTTTCGCCAATTCGTCTTTCTCACACAGCATTTAGCCATTCCTGGTTGAAAAGTCTGCGACTCTCAAGACAGCAATATACGTACGCACACTCGTTTTGGTTTTAATTGGCCATATGATCTCATACTTTGCCGTGTTAGATATGGGCGATATCGAGTGCCTTGGCGGACATTCTGATCGCGGTGGCGATGACGCTACTGGTACACCAACACTTTATTTTATCCTTTACTACGTCGACCGAGATCCTTTGAACAGTTGAGGAGGGCAAGTAGCAGCTTCTCTAGCTTCGTGTTAATTCGTGTGGTACGGCTTACCATTGAGACGAACATCCTTACTGGTACCTGTCCCCCGGAAAATATCACATGGTCGCGCATCTAACTTCCTGTTTAGCCACGTTAGCCATTGCAATCCTTGTGCTTTATGTCACCTTCCCCGTAAGTCGGACCGAGATACATCACGATCCACCTTTTGACCTGATCACCTCGACAGAACGAGGTATATTACGTATACACGTACGTTCTTTTAGTTTGCCGCTTTGCACCTTTCCGACTAATGTAGAAAGGTCTGCGATTTTTGGGAAAGTGTAAGCGACACATAACTTACACTACGCGCGAGCCTAAGAACGCTGACCAACGCCTCAGGTACTCCAACACCCTATTAGTGAGCTTCAACAACCGCATCTACTTGCGTGACCACCAATCGCCCGAACATGGAGATAATGCCTCCTCCCCCGTCCCTGACTGGGCTTGCGCCATCGCAGAGACGCCGCTCCATTTCGCGATACCTGAGCCACAGCCACGGGCACTAAATGATGACATTGACATTTTCTCCCACTCCATCATTTCCCAGCCGGTGGACATGGTAGTAGAAGCGACGGCACCAGCACCGACTGTCGCCTGGTATGTGCAATTTCCAGTCACAACTGCTCTCCGATCCCCGCGTTTCTGAGCGGCTCGGTTTCACTATCTAGACACACCCTAGGAAATGACACTTACCTCCCAAAAATCTCGAGTGGGCGGTGGACATGTTGTCCCATCCTTACGACTGGAAGGACGAGGTGTATAGATTATGATGGATATTTGTGTGGCCGTTGCAATATGGGTTATACCTCAGGCTAGACTTAGCTACTTTTGTAGTGACCGCTGACCTCTCTGGTGCGGCAATGGAACGTTCAAGTCACTCGAGTTTGATGATTGGGAGAAATGCTCCGATGCAATGGTCTGCCAATCCTCCTTTCTTAGCCCTAATGAGCAGTGGGGCCCTATATCGCTTCAGGCGGGAAAGCGTTCAATTTTTCACAGCGTACGTAGAGAGGCGAATTATAGAGACCGGTGCGTACCCGCAAAGAAACGGAAAACACGCGGATAGAAACATAAGGCAAGATGGGAAGTCTGCAGTAGTTTTGACTGCCTTTACATACGAATACAAAGAACGCCGAACGGTCAACTTTCTAAGTTTGTACTATCATTGCCACAGTAGAGACGGGATAAATCGTGCGGAAGAGGGTCAACGAAACTTTCAGAACAACCTCCATATCCGTCGTAACTGACAGCTTCTGCAATCTAGTGGAAAGCGCGGTAATGTTGACACTGTTTGTCGAAAAAGCAGGAATGTCAACTTCTGCGAAAGTCTGGAGACGGTGAGACGAGAAAGTGAAATGCGAATGAAAACAGGACCGTCATGGCTTGGTCATCGTTCACCATCACACGTGATCTGTCGACTGGCGCAAGTGCTTTTGGTGCAATTTGTGAGGATAACACGTTCCCAACTGGTTGGCTTCCCAGAGAAAGTTATGAGAATTGACAATTTGGGCAAGTGTTTGACGACTTAGGATCGGTCACTGTCACTGTGAAAGACACAGAAATACCTATGTCGTCGTTTGGAAGACCACTGGCGATTTGTTGACATGCACGAATTATGAAGGGAACTGTGTGCCAGGCCGCTCCCCAGATCGGTTTGAAAGGGGTCCGTGACTGGTATATACAGTGAGTACATGACATGAAGAAGGGCACATAGGGGAGGTTCAAAGTGTGAATTCGGGCCTTTTGATTTGTGAGGACGGTGGGTGCAAAGGGGTAGGGGGCACTGAGCCGGCAATCTGCATTGTGAAGTCAGCGGTTCTTTGTTTTCTGGAAGGGGTGTACTCAACTTTCGCGGCGACGTTGTATATCCCTTCAGGTCTCGGTAGTTGTTCCGCCTGTAGATCATACTGGAAGAACCACATATTACATAGGTGCTATGCTTTGTGGAATGTCGTCTCCAAAGTGAAATTTCCGGTAGCTCTCCTCTGTTCGTAAGGCTGGCTTTTCCAGTCCAAAAAAATCTTCCCTGGCAGTGGAAGAGGCATCGATTGAGCACATCCTCGGTTTGCGCCAGTGAGATGGCGTCGGAAGCGCGTGCGGGAGCCTGAGCAGAGAGTGAAAACGAAGGTATGAGCAGACATAAATCACGTGATGTAGAAGAAGGCTGGGCGGGGACGGAGAACGCCGGAAAATGTCGATCGGGTGGCTGAAGTGCGAGAAAGAATGGTGAAAAGAAAAAGGGGGAAAACGAAAAAACAGAGGGAACGGGGCACCGACAAAAGTGGGAAGCGTTTACGGGAAGATGCACAACGGAGAGCGTAAGAAAGGTTTACTCAGTCAGGACAGCCCGCGGGCGCGTAGAATGACATGATTCCGTTTCTATCCCAGTGATACTGTATGACTTGCTGTATGATGTCGATATGATATTCTGTTGGGCTCCAGCCTCAAAGGTCTCAGCTCCCGTTCATTGGATTCATCCTGATATACCACTGTAAGATGGTGAGGCGAATCACACAACAAAACAGAGATATACTGAAGTAACAGAGGGGTTTTGCCTTGCCAGTGTCTTCTGGCACTTTGTCACGTGATATACGTAACGTCGTCACCTTTGTCACGGAGACCGGTGTCAGCAATGAGAAGCTCGAGTCACTGCCGCTCCTCGAGTCTACTGGCCGAGCAAGTCCTGTCTTTCACCCTCTTGATCCAAAGTGCCTCCAATCAAGACACTTTCAAAGCTTAAAGAGAAAGAGTTTCGTTTCGGGGTGTCGCCTGGGCTGCCAGATATAGCGTCTTGGATCCGATCGACCGCTGAAGTGCTTGACGATATGCCTGAGGAAAATGAAACCGACTTTGTCTGGCGCAGAGAGCGCGCTACAGCAGAGTGGAAAGAGGCTCTTCGGTATGCGTCCATGCAGCTCCTTACGAGCCATACCAGCGTTCGGATCCCCTTCTTGCGTGAGGAACTGCTACCTCTCGTGAAAAATGAGGGTGCGTAGCCGACGATGTAGTGAGGGTATTTTTTTAATATATAAACGCACTTATGCTGTCCAGATCTGAGTCTCTCTCAAGTTCTCGATGTGTTTGGGCTTTTGATCGAGACATATCCTAGATACGTTGATCTCGCCTCGCGTGAAGCAGCTGAGGAAGTCGGGAAGGAACTCGTGCGGCGCGAGGAGACGAGGGAGGAGAAGCAAGGAGTAACAGAACGGATTTTGGTTCGAATAGGGAATGAAGTCGAGCGGATCGTGGGACGCCCAAAGTGATCTTATATTCCGTTCACAGCCACCGTCGCTGATATTTACCCACCATTTCAGTTCACATGCGCCGACGGAAGCCTTCTCGTTACTATGTTGGTGCTGTGGTCTGTACGCCGTTGTGGTTCGTCACTCGCCCGACTTCCCATCATCTGTCTCGTGGATCTCTCTTGTCACTTTTATGGCGCCACTCTTGGATATCCTCTTGCAATCCTCGACACGCGCAAAGTCATCAGTGCAGAAAAGCGCAATTGTTCGCACACGCCGTGCCTTGCGGTCGGTAAATACGGGATCTGTAATTTTGGGACAGAACATTAACTCTCTTCCAGTCCCCTTCTCATCTCGCCCCCTTCATGAATACCCTCCTAGCTCAATCTAAGACTTTCTCGTCTCCTCTCGTTGCTATCCCTCTCCTCGGCACAGCAGCAGACGTCGTCACACATCTGAAGGGTACGGAAAATACAAACCTAACAATCATCTCCGAAGAAATCAAGGTAAATGCCGTTGGAATCCATCAGGTTTTGTTTAACGGCCTTCTAGACAGCGACCATGGTTCTATATACGAGTTCAGTCCTGATGGCTCGGACGCCAGTACCTTCACACATTATGGTAGCGATTCCCCGATGTAATATCCAACTTACATTATTAAACGCTTGTCTAGACCTCCTTCACGGGATTCGTCAAAATTTTTACTGACACCGATCTCCAAGATACAATTTTACCCGCGATGGAGAAGGCTTTACTCCGCTCTCCTGAGTACGCCTTGCCGGGTAAGCATTTGATCACGTGTTTCGAACAACAACTTTCTTAACGAGCACAAGTTGCGAGTGAATTCTTCCTCGCGTATCCCCGCCTACTCGATCTCGATACCTTCCGTCGTCTACTGGTGCTGGTCCTTAGCTGTGCCAAGTCCGCAAACCCAGAGATACGCACAAACTCGGTCTCTCTTTTCAAGATTACCATCGAAAGGTCTACCGATGAAAGTAAAGAAGCCGCTGTCGAGGAATTGCTCAAACTTGCTCAAGCAGGCAAGGCGATCGGCCCGGATCGCAAAGTCTTGTACACCATGTTCAGTTTTCTCAGTCCATCGGCGCAAGTCTCTTCCTTCATGTTAAAATCTGTTCCCTCTTTACTCGCCAAGGAAACCAACGAGGCCGCCCTACCAATTCTCGCCTCTTCCCTGACGAATCATCTCGCCCTTTACCTTCGAGAAGATCTCCCGTTTCCAGATGGGGTTTTAAAGCTCTTAGCGACAGAGATGCAGAACACTAAGCCATCAATTCGGCGTGCCCATATCACGCTTGCGGGCGACACGTTCTGGGCTCTTGGCGATCTGAGTACCACCAATGCGGTCGCATTTGCTCGCGCCGTATTTCCTGCTTTCGAATCGAGTCTAAAGTCCGTGGCGGCGAACCCACTGAATGCCGCTAGTGGTCCAGCGGAAGGATATGTTGCCGCTGCAGTTCTGCTTGGTCCATTTTCCCGATCGGGAGTATTTGGTATTTCATATTGTCCATTCCTTTCTCCTTTCCATTGGTTTAACGCTGTCTTAGAAGATACCATCCTGCGAAACCCTACAGTTCAGGCTATTGTTTCGTCTTTGCGGCCCTCGTTTCTTGTGTGGGACAAGATATACCAAAAGTTGACAGGTGTTGAAGAGGAAACCTGGCTACTCCGAGCAGTGGAGAGCATGGCCATATTTTTCAGTTCAGAAGTCGAGAAAACCGAACAACTTCGGTTCGTTTTTCGATATATATATTTACGACATTTCTGTGTGCTCCGTGCTAATTGAGCCCCATGTCCATTTCAGAACGCAGCTAGGTTCTGCGTACCTGCACCTAGCGATCGAGAGCCAAGTGCCCGAATTCCGTAGACGCGTCATCGCATCAGTGGAGCATCTCGGTGCTATCGCGCCGAAGACCGCGAATGAGCTTGTGCGATCGGGCCTCACAGCATACTTAACGCGCCGACGAACATCAATACAAAAGAGCCAAAATACCCCCACAGAGAACGAGAAGCCAGCCATAAGGAAGCAACCGCGACTTCTCGCGTTTCTCTCAGCATCTGCGGCATTTGGGAGGGAGGAAGACCACACTCTTCGCGAAAAATTATTGTCGGAGACTATTGTACTTGCTCATCATCCCGAAATTTGTAAGTGATCATGTGTTTGCAGACCCTAAGCGATCCGGGGTTATGGTGATCCTTCTAGGCGGGAACTCGCGGCAAGTCTGGATCGAGCTATGCCAGAAGGCACATTTAGACCCACATAGTGTCATAGAAAACCAGCTCGACAACCTCTTGGACACCGTTATTACTTTATCACAAGAAATCGGGGTGATTGGCAAATATTCATTACCTCCTTACACGGAGCTCATCTCTTAACCAGACAGACTCTGGTGACTACGCTGAAGCTTGCCATTCCGCTATCACAACGCTTGCCTTCGTCGCCCCGAATGCGGTCCTTCCACGCGTCATGGAGCAGCTTCGTGCTGATCTTAGCGCGGACATCAACTCACTGACCGATTTGGACTTTGGTGTATGGAACACACCAGAGGACCAAATATTTGTTGATGGTGAGTTCCCAAGTAGCCTCTCCAAGCCAATTTACTTACCTTATGGGACCAGTACTTTCCAACAAAAGCAACCAGTCACAGGTCAAGGGAAAAGACGCGGACCTTGCTAAATGGGATGCGGAAGTGCGTCAGTCGCTTGCAAAGAAGAAAAGCGCTGCCGCTCCTACGCTATCCAAGCAAGAGCAGAGCTTGGTGCAAGCTCAGATCGAGAAGGAGGCAAAGATCCGAAGTCGCGTTAACAGGATCAAGGCAAACTTGGATCGCAGTTTGCAAATGATCTCCTACCTTATATACGGAAATATTGAAGGTTTTCAAGCGTATATCTCACAAGTAGTCACCCTCATTCTGAGTAGTGGCGCTCTTGATAAAGGCGCACTCTTGGTCGGATCATTGGCATTCAATACGTATTTGGTATGGGGTTGCCAACATTCCGGATTCCTGTATTAACGCTCGTTCAGGATCTGTCAAGATGTTGTTCTAGTCGGCTTGAGGCCTTTGGAAAATGGGTTGGTATCGCCACACTCCGTAGCTTAGAGCTAGGTGTTGTACCCGAGGAACTGCAGGCAGAGCCAGTGAACCGTACGCAGTTCTTTATATCCATTGATCAGAGCGTCTAAATTTTTTTCCAGAACTTGTGCTTCGCGTACTGTATCGTCTGCGCTCCTTATCGGAACAGACGCCTCTAGATTCTGCTACATTTTCATATGCGTTCCCATTGGTCGAACAAGTGATTCAGAAAGGAGGAATTCTGCCGGGTGAGGAAGACGATCCATTGGAACAGGTCGCCCTGTCTCTGGATATCATTAAATTCCACACTGGGGAATGTACGTCCCTTTGTCTGCGCTCGTTCGTCGTTCTTTATTTCCCCAACTTTTGCATCAAGGTGCGGATACGGCTTTCCCTCGACCTCAGATCCTACATGGATTGCTGCACGCCATACGCACGCAACCAAAATTAAGCAAGGAAGGTTCTTCGGGGCTTATAGACCTTGGCCAGGCTATTTCTCTTAATGCCACAAGCGAAGAAATTACACTCTTGCTCGATAGCACTCTCGTGCAGGAGGCGTATGCTCGAAATGCTAGCTTGCAAGCACTTCAGGTAATTCCCTCTGTCGACGTGATTTTCGCTGTCATTCTAATTCGAACAGCCTCTTGATCTGACGGAATTTGACTGGACACCCGAGCTACTTGTTGCCTGTCATGATAATGATGCGCAGAACGCTCGCCTCGCACGACATATCTGGGAAGATAACGGTCTAGACGTTCCGGAAGCGTATGCGCCCACCTTGTTGAAATTCCTTGGTAAGTCTTCTCTGAATACCTCCTGCGCTCTCTGATCTGACATGATATTTGGTAGAGCATGAGTGCGACTACGGCCGTTCCAGCGCCGCTGCTTCGTTTGTAGAAGCCGTTGAGCGCTGGCCCGCATCGATCACCAAAACAATCAGTGTCCTCTTACACCTTTATCACGAGAGGGTAACGTGCATTGCCGCTCTATTCCCCAATAAATGTTTATAGTCGTGCAGGCAAAGATCCTTGCCCCAGAATTTGATCAATTTGTACGCTTTCAGTTTGCCTTGTCAAAGTCATAAGTGTAAACTTGCGATTTAGGGTATTGTTGACGAGCGTTCCCTCGGGCGTATAGACCCTTGGCAGGCAAGGCTCGCAGTAGCGCAGACGCTGCAACAACTAGCACCTGCGTTCAGCGAAGAGGCGACGATCCCGTTCTTCGACTTCCTCGTTAAGGAGGGGGGACTCAGCGATCTCAGTGCTGAAGTGCGACGCGGCATGCTTGACGCAGGTTCTGCCGTCATCGAGTTTCATGGATCAAGGCACCTGGCACAACTTATTACGATGTTCGAACAACACTTAGCTGGCCCACCGCCGACGACAGAAGCTGCCGACTTCATACAGGAAGCGGTGGTGATCTTGTTTGGCCGCGTCGCCCGTCATCTCGATTCGTCCGATCCTCGTTTGCCCACAATCCTTGCGCGGCTGGTAGAAGCCCTAAAAACGCCATCGGAGCAGGTGCAGTACGCCGTAGCAGATTGCCTGGCGCCTCTTGTCAAGATAACGCAGTCGTCTGCCCCACAATTGGCTAATCAGCTTCTCGAAGAGCTCTTCACCACGCCAAAGTATGCCGCCAGGCGAGGAGCGGCCTATGGTCTGACCGGTGTCATCAAAGGCATCGGGATTTCCGCGATGAAGGAGTTCAATATATTTGGCCGACTTAAAAACGCCACTGAGGACAAAAAGCAGTATGAATCCCGGCAAGGAGCAATGTTCGCTTTAGAAACACTCTCAAGTTCCCTCGGCCGGCTGTTCGAACCGTATGCTATTCACGCACTCCCGTTACTCCTGTCGGCCTTCGGAGATTCTACTCCCGACGTTCGAGAATCTGCTACGGATGCCGCCCGTGTCATTATGAGAAACATGTCGGGCTATGGAGTAAAGCTTATCCTACCATCCCTCTTGTCTGGCCTAGATGAAAGACAATGGCGTACAAAGAAGGGCTCCATAGAACTGATGGGGATGATGGCGTACTGCGCCCCTCGTCAGCTATCCCAATCCCTCCCTGTTATCATCCCTCGTTTGACTGACGTCCTGACGGACTCACATGCCCAAGTACGGGCCGGCGCAAACAAGAGTCTGAAGCAGTTCGGTGAGGTAATCAGTAACCCCGAGGTCCAGGCACTTGTACCCGTCTTCTTGAAAGCTATGGTCGACCCTGCCAAAACTCCCAATGCACTATCCGCCCTCCTCAAGACGTCGTTTGTGCATTATATTGATCACTCATCTCTTGCCTTAGTGAGTATAGAGCGTTGACATTCGGTAACTGCTTATTTTACTCTTCAGGTCATTCCCATTTTGGAACGAGGCCTGAAGGAACGCAGTGCCGACACCAAGAAGAAGGCCGCGCAGATCGTGGGTAACCTTGCATCCTTGACAGACTCCAAGGATTTCGTCCCGTATCTGCCGACGCTTCTGCCCATGGTACATGTCGTCTTGGTTGATCCAGTTCCAGAAGCCCGTGCCACGGCGGCCAAAACGCTCGGCACTTTGGTGGAGCGTTTGGGAGAAGTCAACTTCCCAGATCTTGTGCCCAGTCTCATCAGGACTCTGAAGACAGACACGTCGGGTGTTGACCGCCAAGGAGCGGCGCAGGGTCTTAGCGAAGTGCTTTCTAGTCTTGGGATGGAGAGGCTCGAGGGCCTGCTCCCCGACATCATCTCGAATGCACAATCACCGCGAAGCACCATCAGGGAAGGCTTCATGTCTTTATTAGTGTTCTTACCCGCTACGTTTGGAACCCGTTTCCAGCCCCACCTGCCCAAGATCATCGTACCGATTCTCAAAGGACTTTCTGACACGGAAGACTATGTTCGTGAGGCGGCAATGCGTGCCGGAAGGATGGTCATCACAAACTACTCGAGCAAGGCCATCGACCTCCTCCTTCCCGAGCTTGAGCGTGGTATGTTCGATCCCGCATGGCGCATTAGGGTGTGTGAACTCGTTTCTTTACACTCTCATTTCTCATATTTCATCAGCAATCGTCTATCACCCTTGTCGGAGAACTCCTTTTCAAGGTTTCTGGCATCACAAACAAACCGGAAATGGACGACGATGCTGAGGGTGCCGAGGTGGCTGTCGCGGAGTCCTCTCGGAAGGCCCTCACAGAGGTCCTTGGCGCTGATCGTCGGGATCGTATACTATCGGCCCTTTATCTCGCTCGACAGGACCCTGTACATACTGTCCGGCAATCCTCGATTCAGATTTGGAAAGTGTTGGTGCATAACACGCCAAAGACGGGTATGCAATTCTTTTTGGCTGGCTCCCTATGGTAGTTGACGATATACAGTCAGGGAAATATTGCCGGAACTTGTCTCTCAGCTCATGTCTCTGCTGTCCGCGGATGAAGCTGAGCAACAAGAGGTCCTACCATATACCCTATTACTGTTTATACTAACTGACGATACTCTAAGACCGGGGTCCGTACCACGGCAGAACTGTGCAAGAAGTTTGGCGAGCGCCTTCTAGGCGAAATGGTCAACATTATTCGAAACAAGTCATCGTCCCCAGATTCACAAACTCGAGAAGCTGCCTGTCTGCTTTTGAGTGAACTGATGTAAAGTCATCTACTCTCCCAACTTTTGCACCAACTAACGGTGCTCTCAGGACGAACTCCACCGACACCCAGCGAGAAGGCCATGAAGACGGTATCATCGTTGTGATCAGAGCCTCGCTCGTAGATGACGAAGAGAACGTCCGCGCTGCTGCCGCACAGGCGTTTGACGTCTTGCAAGAGCGCTTGGGTGCTAAAGCCATCGATCAAGTTATCCCCACCTTGCTGGAGGCTTTACGACAGCCTGGTGAAACTTCCGGCACGGCATTACAAGCGTTGAGGGAGGTGATGCACGTGAGTTACCCCTCTGCTCAGGCGTGACATATATCTAAGCCACACAGGTCCGAGCGAACACCGTTTTCCCTGTTTTGATACCGACACTTGTTGCTACTCCGATGACTGCCTTTAACGCAAGGGCTTTGGCATCCTTAGTGACCGTAGCTGGCAACGCCCTGAGCAAACGATTGACTGTCGTCCTCACCGCACTTGTCAAAGTCACGGAATCGTCAACGAACGACTCTGTGGACGAAGAGCTCCGGATTGCTGTCGACGAAGCTATTGTGGCCCTGCTAAGTTCTATCACTGACTCAGAGGGTTTGAACTCGCTCATGCTACTGCTTCTCGGATGGTAATCCCTCTTCTGTACTTGAAGTATATATTCTAATCGCGGGCGTTGGCAGGGTCAAGAACGAAGCTCCCAGTCGACGTGTGAGCGGTTGCAACCTATTCAAGACTTTCTGTGAGGTGTCAGAACTCGACACGTCGATATACCGTGTCGACTGGACACGACAGCTGGTTTCTTCCTTGGATGACTCTGTCAATGCTGTTCATTCAGCAGCGTCGGATGCCTTTGAAACCTTCGTAAAATCAATTCCAAAAGACGACCTCGACGCCCTGGTCGTTCCGCTGCGCCGAACGATCGAGAGTACAGGGGTCCCAGGGGTCCCAGTACCCGGGTTTGGCTTGCCAAGGGGCGTCTCCGCGTTCGTGCCCATCATCATCTCTGGCCTCACAACAGGCAGCAACGAGCAACGCGAGAATGCGGCGTACGCCATCAGTGACCTCGTTGAACGCACGGCAGAAGCTGCGATCAAGCCGTTCGTCGTGCCGTTCACCGGACCGCTCATCCGCGTCGCGACGCAGGCCGGGACGTTTCCTCCTGCGGTCAAGACGGCGCTTCTGAGCGCGATGCAAACGATGCTCGTGCGCATTCCCGCCTTCGTGAAGCCGTTCTTCCCGCAGCTCCAGCGCACGTTCATCAAGAGTGCGAGCGACCCTGCTAGCGTGGTAGTTCGCACCAAGGCGGCTCAAGCGCTTGGAGAGCTCATGAAACATCAACCGCGGGTCGACCCTGTTGTGACGGAACTCATAGCTGGCGCGAGGTCGAACGGTGACGCTGTCGCCGGCAGCTTGGTCCTCGCGCTGTCTTATGTGATCAAAAACGCTTCGGCGAACGTCGGTGAGAAGACGCGAGAGGCTTCATTGGAGCTCGTGTCGGACGCGTTCAAAGAACTCCATGATGGTCAATCACTTTTGAGTTTGCACGAAAACTTCACTTATTCCGTATTCCAGAATACTACTTGCAGTCTATTGCGGCCGTGTTCGCAGCTCTTTCCATATACGACAATCTCGTCGATCCCCTTGTCAGGCACGTATCGTTTCCATCTTAGCGCTTCGTTCGCTAGCTGATAGCGCATACAAGGGTACACCTTGTTGCCGGGACTCCCCCGAGCGTGCTTTCTTCGTATTCAATCATAGCGTTCCTGAGCACCGAAGACGACACCCCGGCGGCCGTGGTCCCGAAACCTTTCCGCTCCATCCTCTCTAGCATCGCTCAGAAAATCCAGGAAAGTATTGGGACCGAAAAACCCAACATAGCACGCCCAGCGCGCGAGGCAAAGGAACTTCTGCGAAAACTGGACGAGAATTTATTCGGTTCATAACGTAACCCCCACTGCCCTAGCACTGTGCAGTTGTGAGAGAGAAGATACAAAAAGAGTAGAAAGGTAGCTAGATCTGGAGTGTTTGTAAAATATTTAGTAACATGGGGTTTCCACCAAGCCGTTCTATCTCATCTACGACCTGTTTTTCCAGGGTTCGTAAGACCTCGCGAGTGTACTCAAACGATTTCGAATGATCGCGTAGGTAGGATATAGCGTGGTGTTTCAATGTCGGTGACCCCGGTCTCTTTTGGAGAACATCTACAGCACTTCCCGTCAGTCATACCAGAGCACTGAGTAAGGAAAGGCACCGCACTGAGTAGTCGCCTGTTTGTGGTGTCTGCGTGGATACCGTGTACTATGGGAAAGGAAAACTTCCCCTCTGAAAGGTCTTCTGCGAAACCTTTGTTCGTGGCGTACTTGGGTGGATAAGTCATACTGGTAGCTATCTGTCAGAATAAAGACGAACCTCGTTATTCTGGAGGTTCATGTAGTCATCCCTGATCTGAAAGTAAATCCCAATTAAATTGACCAGAGGAACATAATCCCTGAAGTCGATTCAGCGCCTGATCACGTAATAGGATGTGAGGCAACAGACACATTCGTGTTCTGGCTCGCACATGCCATCATAAGCTTGACGGCTACGCGAAGCAAGCCACCGGTCTCTGTCAAAACCTGTCAGGACCTGCAAATCGGAATACGTTCGTTCGATGCTCAACTATCATTGACCATGGAGATGTATTCTTCCTCTGTCGGACATCGTAATGAGTCCCGCCAGAGTAGGTCCAGACCTTGTCCACGGTGGAGATTGAGCAGTTCGGCTGTGAATGTGAAGTCCTCGGGGTCAACGCCAAGCGCAAGGATCCAAACATTCGCATTGACCAGTTACGATCCGATCCACGTCACACTCGGAGTATAATCTGCCTTGAGCGTCATTGGTCTCGGGCGCTCCTTGCGCTTTCAGAGCGAGGATTTCTTGAAATGCCAGGAAGTACACGTAATTAGCAGAGTTAATGGTCTGCGGAACGCCATAGATCTTGTGCGCAACTGTCCCAAAAAAGGTTACGCGATGTCAGCGTCGAATCGCAGAACAATCCCACTGTACACGACGTACCTGGTCGTCCACGACGGAGCTGCGAGTTGTCCTCTATATCATCGATTCTGCGATCGGACGGTCAGAAGAAAAAACCAAAGTTGAAGGAAAACCAAAGACATGCAGGAGACTGGCATTGTGCAACATTGAGATCACATTGCCTATGATTCGCAATTTGGCTTCGGGAACTTGAAGCCAGGCGTTGAAAGCCTGCATCATTCCTCCTCTGAAATCCTTTCCCGGAGTCGAAGTTATGTATGTGAAAGGCTCCAGTAATGCCTTCGACGACGATCAGGGATTCCGCAGCCAGACGAGTACAGTAGAAATTACCCTCTCGTTGCTTTCTGAGAATGACGAAGAACGACCAAGGGTGGAGAGAATATCTTGATATTTCTCTGCCATGCTGGAGGCAAAGAGAGTGTAAAGAGAAAAGAGAAAGAGAAGAAGAGGGCATGTCTATCATACATCACTAGCCACCATCTCCATCTGCTCGACTCGGATATTCAGACGGGTTTCAGACTTACGTCACATGACGCCACTGGTAACCACAATGGTCCAACATACCCCTTGAAGGCCAATGCAGCCCAAATGTAATAGCTCCACCACGACATCGCCAGCATTCAACAACACGAGTACTTGTACTAAACAATTATAGGAGTTCCGGACTTATTGGAAATGGCTCGAAGCCGCGGGCTGGGGGCTCGGACGTCGTGGGCAGGCAAAAAACACTGTCAAGAGACGCAATCGTGAGCGTTTGAACCTATAATAGCCTCACCCAACCTGAGACGGTTTTCGTTGAAAATAGGTACGGTCTCCGCACGCAAAGAGAGTCTGCTTGCGACGCAAACCGGATTGATTCAGGAGTCAAAGCCGTGCCAAGTGTCAGTCCAAAAAGGCAGTGCAGCGAGAAACTGGGTCAAGAACTGGGTGATCGATGACACTCCACAAGAGTTTGATTGAACTGGCTCCAAACTCTATTTGGTAAAATGGATCAAAGATCGGCCGCGACCACTACTGTAGCTAGCAAGCAACCCTTTTGCACACCTCCTGCCCATGGCTGAAGCGGAGTGTTGTGCATGACTAAGTTCGTGTTGCAGGGTATGACTGAACTGCGCGTCGTGACTAGGCCGAGGCTAACGCGATCGGAGGCGTTTTCTCGAAGGCCCGGCCCGGGGTGAAGGCGAGCAAGAGCGGTTGGGAGGTTCGTAGTCCCACCTGTGGAGACGCTTGGACGAGTGCCGAGTCAAGGAGGCCTCGAAGGCCGCTTGAGCTCTTCGAATCTGGAGGATTGACGGATAGGAACGCGCGAATGAAGCGGATATAGCAAGAGTTGGGTCACGCGATGGCCGAAGAGGGCGAGGGGAAGAAGCCAAGTTAGCGCGAGCCTGCGATCTGGGCCACGTGGGTGCATACCTGGTCAATTTTTTCTTCCAGATCCTGTCGTTGACCTCGCCAAGTATAGTCCGAACGAGGTCGTCGTCGATGAGTCCGATGTTGAAGCTCTCGTTACGCGCGAGGGCGTCGAACCATCTGCGTCTGACGCGACTTTGATAAATCACTAGGGCCTCTTTTACGTTCATCTGAGTCCTCCCGGGGTGCCGCTCAAGTGCGACAAAGAAAGCTTTCAGGGACTCGGAGTGAGCCATTGGGCCAGAATCTGGACTTTGCCATGAAGTAAAGCATCGTATTCTTGGCCTCCAGCATTTCCATCCAGCTCAAGTCTTCGTCGTTTCGAATATTATTTGACGGCCTCGGATCTGTGAAGTAGTCAAGCTCGACGTACTCGAGATTATCTATTTTATCCAGGGCATATGAGGCCGGCCACGGTACGATCCAGTCACCGATGCGACGGTTAGGGTCGAATGGGTTGAGCCTTGGTTTTTTCTTTTCGGCCTCTCTGCGCTGTTCCTCTGCCCCCTTTTCGAGTTGCGCGCGTCGGACCTCGTTCAATTCGCAGGCCTGCCTGTCCCCGCTTCTCCTTCTCTGCCCGGTCTTGCTCGAGTTGTGCATTCCAAGTAGCGGACACTAGCGTCATAGCCCCTGGTCCATAGCTCTCTCAGCTGACGGCAGCCTCCTCCGCCTCCGAGGGGAATATTCCCAGAGTGAGTAAAAACGCATCGCCGTATGAATTCCCACTCGGGACCTTCAAAATTCGGACAAACCATCTGAGTTGGGTCGTCGAGTATGCGGGCCATGCGTGTAAGATGTGGATAGATGAGAGAAAACTACTCTTTGGACCGATGAACTGGCCGTATTGTGGCAGGAGTGACGGAGTAGTGGTACAGAAATAGATGGCGGTGCACCACCAGTCGGAGTCTCCGTTCGTAATAACTGAGCCCATTTAGGTACATCAAATACCTTATAAGTTACAGTAACTTAATTCCTAACCCGGTAACTAATCACGTGTCCTCATTAGATTGGGCGTTTGATTACTCTTAGTACTGCGCAGTGACTTGGCACCTACGAGCCCATGTCACGAACAGCGTCAACCCCGAACATGTCCTCGACGCCCCAGAGTACGAGCACGCATCCGTAGCGGCGAATCACCCATAGTCGTTGAGCGCAAAGTCAAGGCACTGCTCAATGAGCTCACTATAGAGCGCTTCGACACTATCTCAGATGAAATCGTCGCTTGGGCGAACAAGTCGGAGAAGGAAAAGGACGGTCGCACGCTTGTCCAAGTCATCAAGCTTGTTTCGAGAAGGCGACCGATGAAGAGATGTCTTCCGAGATATATGCACGTCTATGTCGCAAGATGATGGAACAAATTAGCCCAAAGGTTCAGGATGACGGTATCAAGAATTCAGAGGGCGAGCCATTCGCAGGCGGTAATTTGTTCAGAAAGTACTTGCTCAATCGCTGTCAGGAAGACTTCGAGCGTGGTTGGGCCGCCGCGGCGCAGGTCCAAGGCACCAAGAAAGCCGGTGAGATAACCAAGGGAGGCGAGGAGTCTGAATTGTACTCGAACGAGCCATTCTGCCGCGGCCAAAGCACTGGCAAGACGTCGCGGATTGGGCCCTCGTTCGTTTCATCGGCGAGCTTTTCAAGCTGCAGATGCTGACTGAGCGTATCATGCACGAGTGCATCAAAAAACTCCTTGGAAACGTAGAAAACCCGAGGAAAGGGAAATAGAGAGCTTGTGCAAGCTCCTGACTACAGTTGGTAGCTTGCTTGATACACCCAAAGCCCGGGCGCACCTCGACGTATACTTCTCGCGCATGCGGGGATTGATGGAGAACAAAACGTCAATGCGCGAATGGTGTTTGTGCTCCAGGTTTGTGTTCCTTTCCCTTGTGCCGCGAATATACATTGGTTGATACGCCTACCCAGGATGTTATCGAGCTCCGTGAACGTAAATGGATTCCTCGCAATGCCATTGCTGCTCCTACGATGATTGCTCAAGTTCACGAACCTGTAGGTCTCTTTCAAGACCATGAGACACTTGTGATTAATAGTTTTTTTGTATAGGCTGCTCAAGAGAAAATTGCCGCCATGCGGCAGAACGTGGACTTGAATTTGAATGACCTTATACTCGATGACTTGATTGACGTAACGCGCTAGCCGCTTTAGGTAGCGGCGATGCACCTGTCGGGATGAACGCTATCCAGGCACTGAAATACATTGACGACAAATGGTACAAGAAGATCACAGGAAAGAAAGCCCGTTGGGATGGACTTGATCGGTGACTATGCTGGCAACGAAAGATTTATTCTTGATGGTAATGAGCACTTTTCTCGCCATGGACAGTGGTTTGCTGACATTCCATTTTGCACCGAGGTGAGTCGCTACTCCAACAGGTTCTCGATGATCCTCTACTGGCGCTTGCACGCTCTGGGGGTGAGTGCGACTCGTGAAAGCGCGTGTGCCAGCCCCGGTGTTGATGGTTCATAGATCCAAGCTTCCAGACTCTGCACGCGATCAACTCTTTGGAGCGACTCTTGAGCGACATGCTCAAGAGATCCGCGGTCTTCGATATAGTCTTCTGGGAAGGCGAGTTTGCAGTTGTCTCTTGGAGGCTTTTTACTGATCTTGTCTCGTTCAGATACCGCCCACCTCACTCTAAAAGGAGACACCGACTTTCTGGTGTCGTCTCGTTCACTTGCCCGAGCACTTCTATTCAGTCATCTCGCCGAGCATGCCCCAGGGATGGGCCTGGATATATACGCCTTCTCGAGTCTGGCGGACCCGGCTTGGATAGTCTACCAGCAACGGACAAAAGTACGTCACCAGACCCTACGCGAAACCGAGAGGGCTCTTGACGAAGCCACAAGCCAATGTTTGTCATGCTGAACGACGGCGGAACTCCTGCTGAAGATGATCATGACGTGGCCACACACGTTCTCATCCAGCGCAATTTCATTTTTTGTCTTCTTACTTCAGGCATCGCTGTCACGCTGCTGCACGGAGCAGAGTTCCGTGACTCCAAGGTGCGTTCCTGTTCACGTCTCGTGACTGTCTGATCTATAGGGGACGGGCACAGATATTTTCTTTTGTGTTTGAGGGGCGGTTGGACTGGAGACTCGCAAGTCCTTTCTACCCGCTCTTTGGAGCGCAGTGGCAAGTTGGCGCTACCAAACTCGACGAAAAATGGAAACATCAGTTTCCGCGGGTGCCTCTTGCGCCTCTACGTGTCTTGCCACCTGGCTCGAATGACCTGGATATTCTCCTCAAAAAAGTTCTCGACCATCTCGTCCTACACTATAATGAACGCACCCACTTGTTTTGGGAACTCACATCGCTCTTTTTCTTGCACATCATGGTTCTCCAGACCCTTCCGGTTTCTGAGAGGGCTAGGCAGCTGGAGACCATAAACGGTGACATCGAAACTGTACTTATTCAGACATTCTGCCAGACCTTTATTCCGTCATCGCCGCCTTTGTTCTAAAGTCCAACCATTTCGTGGATATTGACGGCAGGATATTCGTTGCCATTCTTCACTGTGCCACAAGTGGCGACCACCTCCCAACACACGCACTCGAGGCACTTGCAGGGCCAGAGATTTCCTCTCGACTCGAGACAGTATGGAAATCTACAAATGCACCACCACCTGACCTTCCGAAACTTTTGGCGTACCGTCCAACCCGTGAGAAATCCGAATCGAGTCATCGTCCGCAGCCTCGGATGAAGAGGATACATCATTCACGCTCCTTCCATTTCACAACGAGGTCTTTAATGACGAACTTGCGGCCGTGCACGTCACCGTTGCAGACCATGGCCAGGCTTTATCTTCCCCGCGATTGGAATTCAGTCAGGACATCCGTTTTCCGATACAAGACACTGGCACGCGAACCATCGCACCATCCTACCTAAACACCAGGGAGGGGAAGCCGCGAAATTTAGCGAACGCGCACGCAACAAACAACTGCGACGCGATCAGCGCTTCATGTCGCAGATGCAACGTCTTGCTACGACCCTGACCGGCGCCTCGGGGAAGGCGTTGCAACAAATTTTGATTCCCCACTGGGCGTAAAGTTTCAGAAATCGTCGATGATCCCTCGCTTGACGGCCCAAGCGAGGCAAAAAGGTACGACCAATTATAAGTAGTACACTCCAGTTGTAATTGACGCACATCACAGGAGGACAAAAAAGGACTTGCGACGCACCAATCAAGGGAAAGCCCAACGCACTTTCTGCACGGGATCGCATCCGGCAAGAGCACGCTCGCGATAAGAAAGTCAAGGAAGACAGTTCGTCTCAGGAGTGGTGGGTCGAGCAGCTTCGCCAGGTGGAAAAGATGGCGTCACGTGATCTCAAGATATCCGCCCTCCATGGCCTACTTCGAAATCCCAGGACGGATACAGGATGGCTAAATGTCGAGGTCCGGCTCTACAACCTTCATATCACCATCCAACAATGGATAGCTGAATCCGAACCGGATGCCCCCGCTGTTCACGATCGCTACACAGTGTCCGTCATGCGTACGGTCAAGGAGCTATACACACATGACTTCCTGACAGAAACGACGCTGGGCGTGCTGGCTAGTATCATGGCTGCTTTGGGGTTCACGGACTACATTTCCCCGTTGGAAGACGACGCATCTCACCGGTTGCAGCCTGATCGTGATCTAGCATTCAGCTTCGTCAAGTTGTTGAAATCCAAGAGCCACAAGCCCGTCTACAATTTATGGCAATTAAAGAAGACCCGGTGATCTGGCAACTGAGGGTTTTCGGGGAGTACATGGATCGCAGCATGGACAGCGCGCCTGATCCTCGGGTTGGGTTCCAGCCAGATGCGTGGCAGCGCGAAGTTCTTGACTGTCTTGATCAGCCGAAGAGTTCGTTGTTGGTTGTAGGTGAGCGGTCCGCGATTAACGCCTTTCATTATTATTGTCATTATTATTATTATCGCATTTTAATCGACAAGAATCACAGCGCCAACGAGTGCCGGAAAGACCTTCATATCTTTCTATGCGATGGAGAAGTCCTTCGTGAATCCGATGATGGGATTATTGTACGTGGCCCCTACGAAGGCCCTTGTGAATCAAGTCGCTGCAGAAGTATACGCACGTTTCCGCAAGGAAGTTGACGGACGTGAGTAGGCCCCGACGTTGAAGAAGGTCTCACAGCCGGTTGCAGGTACATGTTGGGCTATACACACCAGAGACTATCGCGTGCATGACTCTCAAAAATGCCAAATCCTGTGACGGTGCCAGAGATGTTGGGGATTATGCTCCTTTCCCCACCCTTGGCGAGAACGTGGACCCCTCGAATCAGGCGGTAAAGCCTCCGTCGCTCGTCACCTCTGTTTGTGCTTACCATAAGATAACAAAGGATAATACTGGACGAGATACACACCATCGGCCAGCACGAAGGCGGAACGGTTTGGGAGCAATTATTCTGCTGGCGCCTTGTCCCATCATGTACGTAGTTCGCCTAACTCACGCGATGCGCGATTTCTGATACTACTTGTCCTTCAGTGGGCTCTCTGCGACAATCGGTGAGCCAGAGAAGTTCGATGCATGGCTAGAGAGCGTCCAGAGATCCAAGGGTTTCGTGCACAAATTCATCCACCATCCTCATCGCTATTCGCACCTTAGGAAGTTCGCGTATTTCCCTCAGTTACTCCGGAGAGATGAGCCGTTCCTCGGATTGGATAGTGGCAGTCCGCCTACCGAAATGATGCGCTTTATTCATCCCGTTTCCACGTTATCTTTCGGAGGGACGATGCCACCGGATCTCTCTCTGGAGGCCCCAGATTTACTCCGCCTCCACGAGGTCTTGAAGGGTGGTGAAGGCGATGCCTATGCGGAGAGACTTGACCCTACTGCCTTCTTTTCAGGCAACAGGTTCATTAGACAAAAGGACGTTCTGGGTTATGAGACCGAGATCAAGAATATCCTGGCGCGTTTGGTTGTAGAACCTGATGCCCAGGACCCTTCCTCTCCCCTGCAGCGAGTAGTTCGACATATCCAAGACCCTGTCATTATGCAAACGTCCAAAGCACGACTCAACACACCACCTAATCATTCTGGATTCATGTCTGGTCTCATCCACCTACTTTCTGACCTGAAGGCAGAAAACTCCCTGGTACGGCTTGCGAACTACTACTCACCTTGTGGCTAGGAATGACACCCAGCTTAGCCCGCGCTTCTGTTCAATTTCGATCGCCACGAATGTCAGGTGATGGCTGAAAAAGTTTTGGACGCTCTCGAAAGGGCTGAAGAAGTCTGGAGGGATCAGAGCCCTGAGTGGAAGCATAAGGTAAGCCAGTGGAAGGCCTGGCAGGCGCGTCAGAAGGATAAGCAACGAGCCGCGCAAAAGGCATCCGCCCGAAAGAAGAACCAAGATGACCGTGACGATGGCCGTCAACAGAGCGAAGAACTTACATGGGAAAGCTATTTTGATCCACAGGACCCTTCCCCGCAGTTCTCCTTTGCTGGTACGTCCGCATACCCGAAGGAGGAGCTTCTGAGGACACCACCGAACTGAGCCGTTGGACCTCAACTCCCGAGTCCCTCGTCAGGGCTTTAAGGCGAGGGGTAGCCGTTCACCATAGTGGTTTGAACAAGGCCTATCGTGTTCTTGTAGAGAGGTGTGCATCTACTTCTTTTGCTTGTCGACTAAGTGTTGACAGACCATCAGGCTTTTCCGTGTTGGCTTCCTTCGAGTAGTCATCGCGACAAGTATGTTTGCACGTTAAGTAAGACGTGACGAGGCAATAATCTGTCTATACATCGTAGGTACATTGGCACTGGGGATCAACGCGCCAAAAAGGCGTCCGTTTTTTGCGGGGATTCTCCATTTCTAACGGCACTCACGGTAGTCCTCTGCTCACGTGGCAGTGCCAAGTCTTACCCAGTGCACAGTTCCGTCAATGTGCTGGACGAGCTGGTCGTCGTGGATTGACCTGCTGGGTCGAGTGATCTTCTATGGAATTCCATTGGACCGCATCTATCGAATCCTCTCTCAAGGCTGCCGCGTCTGACTGGAACTTTCCCACTTTCGTCGACCATGGTGTTGCGTTTGTTCGACCTCTTGGATGGTTCGAACTATGCTCCCTACGCTGTCGATGCGATCCGTAGCGTCCTTCGGCTTCCTCACATCAGTTTCGGCTCCGATGTTGGGAAAAGCCAGCTTCTGCATCACCTCCGGTTTAGCATTGATTACCTGCGTCGCGCCCATCTTCTGGACCAAGCGGGAAAACCCATCAATCTGTTTGGGATAGCCGCCCATCTCTATTACACGGAGCCAGGCAACCTCGCAACAACCGCACTTCTTCAGAGTGGCGTTATCCACAACATTTGCTCCCAACCCGACACCATTCAGGCAGAGCGAGATCTCGTGCTCCTCCTGTGCCACATCTTTGGTCGCAAGTTTCTGCCTCAGGTTTACGCGAGCGCCAGCAACGTCCGCGACCTCATACAAAAGGGTCCTTCCCGCGTAGTGTTGCCGCCTCTACACCCAGAAGCACGAGCATTCCTAACCGGACATCAAAAGGAAACTCTGGGAATCTTTAGCGCATACGCGCTGGCATTCTCGTCGCAGCACGCAAACGAACTGGGGCCCGATGATCGGCTACCGCTTAGCGGAATAACCTTTGGACCCTCTGACATGTCGCCGTGCCCTCAGACGGCCCTGTTCGCTCACCTTTCCCAGACGGCGGTACGACCCAAAGTGCGGTCGCTGTTCGTCGCTACGTCGGGCCACGACGACGCCTTTGGCGGTGTTGGAGAGCTCGTGCGTACCGTGCGGCGCGGGGTCCACCTTAACGAGCACTCAATCCCGACCGTCGAGAGCATCCTCGATCCCGAGCCCCTCAACGCCTATTTGTATGACTTCTTCGTGCATGGACAGGTGGACGCGCTCGTGAACATGAATGGAATCCGTCGCGGCGATGTGTGGTACGACCTCGAGTCGTTCAGCCTCGTCTTGGTCACCATCAGAGGCGATCTCGAAAATCTGCTGCTGAGGACGTCGAAGGACTCTGTGCTAGCCCGGGCTGCGGAACGGGATGATGACACAGTGGATGCAGGAGACAGCGGGTATCATTCTCTCGACCCAACCGGGCGGGGGGAGGAAGAGGCGGGTGGTAGCGACGGCGAAGGAGGCGAGGCAGATCGCGATCCGGCTGCTTTCAAGAGACCGCGAGGCGTACCCGACAGGGACTGGAGGGTTTACGAGATTGTCAACAAAATTACCAACGAGTTTGACGTCAATTCAAGGCGATGTGGGCGTAGTAGCACGCGTGATGATGTACCATCCACCTCTCGATACCGGTAGATAGACAACTGTACAGTGTTAACGTCGCGACAATGGTATCATGTATCTCACTACTCGGGCCCAGGGGCGCATTTAGCCACCGGCGCACCACGCTCGACATAGGACAGGCAGACGACTCGCCTCTGTCCTCCGTCGTCGTAGAGGGCCTGACAGCATTTGTATAGACTGCGCATCTTCTCTGCGCACTTTTCTGGAGCGTATGTATTTTTGGACAAGCACGTCTGGAGAGTGCATGCTAGAAATGCGAGATTAGTAATCCGGAATAACGACTGTAGCACAACTTACCTTCAGCTTGACAGGAGGCTCTGGTCCCTATATAATTTTGGCTTTTCAATCTGGATATGGGACAGAGCACGAACCTTGGGCATTGATCGAGCTTGCTTGAGACGTGGACGTTGTGCGCGCTCGAAAAAGGCAGTCACCCGGGATGTGTCGCCGCCGGATCCAAGTTTCCTGGATCACATCACCGGGGCCCGGCACCAGTCATGAGGCAGGGCACGCGGCACGTGTCATCTCTCCCCGAGTCCGTGTCGCCACTCCTGCCAAAATACGGCTAGCATATCAGTCCAAAGATCTTCGTTATCTCGATAGTACTCCCTCATCTATTCACATCTTACACACATGCCTCGCATAATCGACGATCCAACTCAGATGGTTTGTCCGAATTTTGAGGACCCGAGTGGGAATTCATACGGCACTGCATTTTCGCTCACCACGGGAATATTCCCTTCATAGCAGAGGAGGCCGCCCGTCAGTTGAGAGAACTATGGACCGGGGCTATGACGCTAGTGTCACTGCTTGGAATGCCCAACTCGAGCAAGACCGGGCGGAGAACGACAATCGGGGCCGGCAGGCCTACGAAGTGAACGAGGCCCGACGCGCGCAACTCGAAAAGGAGGCAGAGGAACAGCGCAGAGAGGCCGAAAAGAAAAAACCAAGACTAACCCGTTCGACCCTACCCGTCGCGTCAGTGATTGGATCGTACCGCGGCCGGCCGCATATGCCCTGGATAAAATAAATAATCTCGAGTACGTCGAGCTTGACTACTTCACAGATCGGAGGCCATCGAAGAATATTCGAAACGACGAAGACTTGAGCTGGGAGGAAATGTTGGAGGCCAAGAAT